>CAEFZY010053723.1:0-51278 GCA_903066815.1 Brachyrhaphis roseni | reverse complement strand
GAAACTCAAAATAGTTCCTGTTTTTCCACCAACAAAATGCGCATCTCCCTCCATTGTTTACATTTCTGTCGCATAGAAACGTCGGTCACTCGACAAGACTTAAATAACTAAAGAAGGTAGTAACGCATAGTAACGCAAAAATGATTTTGATAAGTAACTTTAATCTGATTACTGGATTTGAAATAGCAACGCGTTAGATTACTCGTTACTGAAAAAAGCGTTCCGACGTCAGTAACGCGTTACTTTGTAACGCGTTACTGACAACACTGATGCTGACTAGATGTGATATGCTTCTACAGCAACATGTTACATCTTGTTGTTGTACTGTTTTTACAAAATGACAAACAGTACAACAAAACCAGAGGAACGTATTCAACAGATAGAGTTTCATTCTTGATAAAAACCTGTAAGCTAATGTAAAAGTATATATATATAAATTCTGATGTAACAAACTCCAAATCTTAGACCATGTTTGTTTCTGCAGCAGAAGTAGCCCAAGGTTGTGGGAGGCTGTAAGGAAACTCTCTTTTGATGGTTTACGTCTTGCTAAGCCAAACTTCCACCACGGCAGCACCTTGCTTGTGTGGTGTCCATGTTTGATAATTTTTGTATTCGACATTTGGCACAACTTGTAAAGCTATAGCAATCAAATGTTTGCTGCATGACATTAACTTGCTTCATGTAAGTAAAAACCTCTGAGTAAGTCGTAATTTTCATTCTTAAACTTCTTCGTGAGCTCAGACATGAGTTCAGACAATCGGATTAAAGTTAAATTATTATTGCTTATATTGCATGGGAAAGCAATCTTGGTTTAACATTGACATGTTTATGTGTGTACACATGTTGATATCCATCGGTGCCTTTCTGTGAAAACCCCTGAGCTGAGAGCGACAGAGGAGACGTACAGGAGCAGAAGGACGATAGGACAATTTGTACGATGGTTCGGACAAGACTGAGAAGGAGAGTGACAGTGGGAGGATGGAAACTCCGTGTGTTTGATGGTGATTGGAGACATCACTTACACAAACAATGAGGCGGTGGATGACAACATCTTCTGCCTGATGAGTGTGTGTGTGAAGGCTGTTCTCACACAACCAAATGGCACTTTGAATCATCCTCAAGTCCCTGAACAACACACAAACATCCAAACAAACATGGTGATTTCGCTTCATATTTTCCAGCTTTATGTCAAATAAAATCTGAAACTCTGAGTTGGAGGCAGACGCAAGGTCACTTTGTGAAGAGAACTATTTGCCCTGTTTGTCAGTCACAGTACAAGATCCTAGAGATGAGGTTTGAATGCAACTGTTTGAAAGCTCTAGCCTAGGATTGTTTGTTTGGAAAGAGCCCTGTTCATTTCTCTTCTCTCCATCTTTGCTCATCCTCTCTGTCTTTGTTACCCTGAATGTAAATGGCTTTGACAACTCACTGGTCTATGGCCACTCCGCAGCGCTTTCCTTTCATCCCCTTCCTCTTTGGGGTAATGTGATTTTACGCAGTGGAAGTAGAGGCTCTCACACATCCAGGAGTGTGTATAAGTAGACTGAGCAGGCAAGCTGACTCGCTCTACAAGTGTGATACATCTTTAAAGGCGCCTTAGACAGAGTTCCTGCTAGAAGAATGACAGAGACCAAGCTAAAATCAGAACACTTCCTCTAATGAGAAGAACCAGGAAGTTTTCTGTCCTCTTCCCTTTTTATCTTCCCATCAAAGAGGTAACCATATCACACGACAAAGAGGCCTTTGTCTGTCAACCGCTCTTTAATGCAATAATAAACTATACCATCTAAGTAAGGCAGATGTGTTTTGGTCTTCGTATATCACAAAACGTCTGTCAGACAAAAGGTAATCTTCTAAACTTTCACACATATACAGTAAAACAACCGAACTTTGATATTGACCTAAATGATCTTGAAACACACAATGGAGGATGGTAAGACAGGAACGCTTCTTCTTTTTTTTGTATTGGAAAGGTTAAAAAAAAAAAAAGTTGAATATTTTTAAAGAATCTATTTTGGACATAGCAATAAATCTGGAAGGTTTTAGAGTTCTTTAGTACACAGCACAGAGAAATAGCATTGCAAGAAGGTAGCAATTCAAAGATGTTTTTTTTTTTTTTTTCTGTATGTCTTCAAAAAAAGACCTCAAACCTTGCACAACTGTTTATTACTTAAACAGGTGTCTAGATAACAAACCGACTACACCCAGAAAGAAACTAACTTTACTTCTGTACACTGTTAAACATGTACAATTTAATATGCAATGTTCTGCTCCAAAACTGCTATGTCAGGTGACATTTTTAAGAGTCTTATGTTAAAAAACTTTTTATCCTTCTTTTTTAAGCAGTGCAGTTTATGTTGTCCCTGATTGTAATATTGCAATATTCCCTGCATCAGTAGAGAGTTCAAATACGTTTAATGACTTGAGAAAAGCTCCACTTCCTTTCACTGAGAGGTCAAAGTGCAGCCACAGGCACAACAGCCCCACTGGAGATGATCATTTTTCAGCAATCAGCCGAGCAGATGATGCAAACGTGGGGAGTGAACAGTCTTTTAAATACAACTATAGCACAATGGGATGCCTGTTGATAAATGGATTGTGTTGTAAATCTAAAATTTCCCTTGCAGATGTCATCCAGCATGTTTCACACTTTTAGTCATCGCCACACAGTGCCGTGCTTCGACACACACTGTCTTCTGGATAACATGTTTCCTCCTAAGGTACAGTCCTCCCAGTTACAGACCATCAGCTGTGCAATCCACCAGCTTCTGCTGCCAGGCTAATAAATGGCTTGTGTCAGAGGCAGTGTCAGTCTATTGGATGCTCATTTTGAGTTTGTCGAGGGGTCGGAGAGGAGCTTTGCATTCTCTGCCGCTCTGCTCAGTGACTGGCAAAGTCCTGACTTTATTGATTTCTTTCTTCACTGCTCTTTGTCAAAATATCCAACTGCAGACCTTAAAGACCTCCACCATCGCCCGACATCTGCAGCCACACATGGCTTCTTTTCTAATGGCCGACCTGCGCACTTTGTTTTTGGAAGGAGGGGGCGAGGAAGGTATGATAGGCTGTGTGAGTGGAAGATGATTGGAAGAACACAATCTAAAGCCTCAGCAGCTCTCTTTCCCGCTCGCTTTCCCAGTCTGACACAGAGAAAATATTGTACACTGACTGGCTCCCATTGAATCCACGTCGTGATTCATCGCCCAATTTCAAAGTGCCAAGCAGCTAAATTGCACCAGGTCTGCCAAAATTCATCCCAGGAACACGCAGGAGATGTGAAAAATTAAATGTCATCGTGGCACAGCGGAAAACTTTCACCTCTCATCGAGCAGAATATGCTCGCTTCATTCTGTACTGATGGATGATCGCCCGGGGCTATACTTAACCTACTTAGTAATGTCATGTACCGCCGAATGTGTTTACTTTTGAAAAATAGTGAGAAAACATAAACTCTATCAGAGCTTGACGTCTGCACATTCTTCCTCCAAATAAAGTGGCTTTTTATGTTGATGCAGGAATGAATTTTCACCCTCATCAGACTTGTTTGCTGTATATCTTTTGCTAATGCTGGATGTGTAAAATAATGTGGGCTGGTGGAATAGACAGATACCTCTTAAAGGGATGTGAGGCTCTTTTAAAATGTTTTAAATAGTTAATATCTTACCTGCAGCAGATATCACTCTTGGTATTGTATTTTAGTTTAGGTTATTTGGTCCTGACTAGTCTAAGAGATGCTAAAACCAAAGCTGACCTTTATTTAGGACCCTAACCTCAAGAACATGGTCTATGCAACATTTAATAAAACCTTACTTCAAAAATCCTAAGCTGTTCCTTTAATGTTACAGGCTTTCTGTGCAGCTTCACTGTTCACTCTTAGAGTCATTTTACATGACTACGCCTTAGGTGACAATTTCAAGTTTTATCAAGCAAAGTTCAGACATTTTTGAAGAGATAAAGGTGCATTATTGAGAGTGAATGAACAAGAAAGTGAGAGACAATAAGTTGAAAAGCAGAGAAAAGGATAAGGTTAGGAGGGAGGGAGCGGGTGGGATGGGCTGAGCGATGACTGGCTACTTTAGCAATTAAAATGTGGGGCAAAGACACAGAGGCTTGGTTTGACCGAGAGACTGCACCATTCATCATCCCAGCTGCCATAAAGCAGCAGTAGATGGAATCTTTGATTTGAGCTTCACAGGAACATAAATCAAAATCCAAACCATGGCCTGTCAGGGCCATCGCTAGAATAACCCATATGAGAGAAGGAGAAAGAGGAAGAGAGGGGAGTTACGGCTGAGGAGAGTAAAGGTAGTTACTTTTTTGGCTTTGCACTTCATCCCACACACACACGCATGCACACAAAGACCGATACGGCGTACAGATTTGTCCCTCTGTATGTACTTGACGTCCACGAGCAGCTGCTTCACACACAGCCCGCGACAATATCAAATCCAGGGGTCATTGATCAAGTGGCTGGGTCCTGTCAGTGGCCAGTGGTGTGCCTGACACACACTGCTAACGTCAACCCCCTCTCCCCCCCTACCTGCATACCCTCAAATACAAGGCAGAAAACATGGAAGTGAGGTCACGCCGTGTGTACATCCATCCATCTAAATCGTACGACAACGACAGCTAATAAATCATTCATTCATTGTTTAATCTATTGTCTGCCCGGGCAAAAGTCATGCAGCTGATATGAAGACAGATTTACCCCATGCAGGTGTGGCCCGTTGGAGGGGGGATTTTTACTGTTAAGGGCTTCCTATCAATTAGTAATGTGTTCATTATACCTTGGAGCAATTAAAACCACCAATGACTGAAATAACACGCACGGTCTTTTGTCAAGTCAGTGCCAAAGTAATTTAAGCCAATTTAGTCTTACATTTTATTTTGCTGGAGGCTTTTGGGTTTCAGACACGTTGATTTACATACTTTACAGAGTAAGAGATGAATTATTGCTCATCGCGTTATTTCTACATCACATTCACTGGCACATTTCCTGGAGTGACACTAATAAACCATTCATTTACAAGGAAAGGGGTGTGTGGATGAGGCTATAGATTCACTTAGGAGGTCAAGTAAGGTTCACTTTACACACAGAAACATCTAAATAAGTTAGAATATTATTGAAAGTTGATTCATTTCCGTAATTCGATTCAAAAAAGTGAAAGTGATGAGTCTGTACAAGTTTAATTTGCACAAAATTTGACATTAAAATTTTATATGTGTGTTTTTTATTTAATTTTGATTTGAAAACAACACCGAACGAAGACGAAGTAAATCAGGACACTGCATCAAAAGAACTAGAATACCAAAATAAAACAATCAATATGTCCTACATCCAGACATGTTAATGTAAAGTTAAGTGAAAGAAGGAAGTGTTGTAGAAAAAAAAAAAATCACAAGCTGCAGGCTTGAACGAAGTTTTGAGAATATTGCGAAGGAGATTCATAAGTTTTTAAATGTCGCTGAAGTCAGTGCTTCAGCACCTACCACACATAATGAATCTATTCTGTTGTTAACGGGAAGATTCAAGACCCAACAACGTAAAACAACAGACGACTTTAACTGGAGCAGTTTGACTTCTTTAGCACCTCAGCAGTGGCTGATTGCCTCTTCACCACCATTAAACTGATTATAAGTTTTAAGTTTTGAGTGTAAACTACATAGATACACTTTTCAGTAGGCCGACATCTTTGTATTAGATGTACATTTTCAAAATTTATTATAATATTCAGATTTCAACACAAACTCAATTTTAGGTTTTCACTAGCTGCAAGCCATGATCATCGAATGTATCAGAAGTAACGGCTTGAAAGATATCACTCCATGTATAATAAATTAAATTACTGAAATATATTAACTTTCTAGTCATATTCTAATGTAGTGAGATAGACGTGTACGATGCACATCCCCCTTAAGGATGAATACTTAAAGTAATCTCCTTTGCTTAATTTATTCCACAGATCAAACGTCTAAGTAAAGGTAGTAGTTATGAGCAGAGGTAACAACCCTAACATAACCCTGTAATGGAAGGGATTACGTTTCTTTGTGGAATCAATGTAAAGGATGTGAACTGAAGCAATACAGGTCAAAGTAATGAGACTACATTTGGGACATGATCTCAAAAGTTGAGGGGTAAGTCAGAAAACATTGGTGTTTATCTCCGCCTACTGCTTCATCCAATCATTTTCAGAAATCATATGCAAAACATAACAAATCATCTCACTGTTTCTGTATGACTCCGCTTCAAAAAACAACAAAGCTTCCGTTCGGGAAAGGTCACGAGCTTTGTTGGCCAGAGAACGAGACCGCCATGTTTGACCCGCTGTTAAAGCAACACTAGATGAGCCTGATTCACTGTATGATTTAGACGCCATAAAAGGCGATGAGGTAGCGTTGATCTCCCTGATGAATGATGGCGCTCAGGGTTGATGATGGGAGGCCATGAGAAATTGTGTGTGTTCATTTAGGTTGCAGTATACACAATTGCCAAAAAAAAAAAAAAATCAGTGTGTGGCATGGTGTCTGTGCCTGCATGTGGAGCGTGGCATTAGTCAATGTGTAAAACCCTACCAGTCAGACAGGGGAGATGGGTTGAAGGAGATGAATGGGAGGCAGGTTCACTTTATTACTGTCACTCTGCTCACTTTCAGTCTACTTCAACCTCCCAGCTACCACCCATCCATTAATCACATGTTTCTGTCTCCTCCCTCCCTCCTTCACTGTCTCATTTCTCCACCCTCCATCTCCCTTGCTCCTCCTCCATTTATTCCTCTATCATTAACAACTGCATTACCATTTCCAAAAACAACACTTTGTGCTCTTCCTCACATTCTCTGTCATTAGATCAGGTTTTGTATAGTTTGATGTGTTGTCACATTTATGTTTGAAGAGATGTAAACCTCAAATAGTGTTGTTGGATAATATAAATATATGTATAATAGGAAAAGCCTTGACCTGAATAAATTGTTGACTCCAAATCTTTTAAGGTTCACCTTTTTTAAAAAAAATCTTTATGCTTTATTAACAATAGTTTTCTATCTTCATATAATATATAATTTATTTGCCATTGTCATTGGAAAATAGCAGAAAACTGTTTAGGAAGCTACCTAACAGGATTGTTCTCCTAAATCAACTTGAGTCATTGTTATTGTGATGCCTTTGCTAATTAGATACAAATAAAACAAAAGATAAATAGTTGAAAAACTTTTAGAAACTGGGAAGTTTGACACAGATTTAAAGATTAACAGTATTTAGTTTCTAAAACAAGATGAGCTTTGATTCTCATTACTCAGACTGAGCAGATGGCCTGGCAAAATAAGAAGACGAATACTGTGGGTCAAAAGCTGACAGATTTCATTTTGATAAGTTTTTCTAATATAGTGCCTTGTAAAACTATTTATATTCTTTGAACTTTCTTGAATCTTGCTGACAGTACAACTTCAGACTTCACTGTGTTTTCTTGTGAATTTATCTGATAGAAGATAGTAGTGCATAATTGTCTACTCACAGGCAGTGAGTCCCTCTTCCCCGCTAATACCACTATAAACTAACAGGCTAGAAATAAAGGGCTGGGCAAATTTAAAGCAGTGTCAGTCTATAAAACAATGATAGGTAGCTTAGTCCACCTAAACTGTGACACCTTCTTTCACATTAGACATTTGAAAGAAGATGAGAACGAAATGCAACTTTCTGACTTAAGTAGAAAACGTGTGGTAAAACGAAACTGCACTTCATCCTGCCAATAGTTAGGATAGCGGTGGCAGCATGTTACTGTGAGGAGGCTGATCAGAGTTTAAGTGGGCTAAAGCTAATTCAGCGGCAATACTGAAAGAAAGTAGTAGTAGAATAGTGGTTCTCGATCCTGGTCATCAGGACTCACTGTCTAAATACTATTTGCTAAAGTTTGCTCAAACTCATTGTTATCCTTAAATATAGCATCTACCAAATCTCAACACCCAGCAAGTTATAAATAGAGTTAAATGTATGATGAAGTGGTGCAACTGGTCTGTAAACATGCATGTCTTGTAGTTAAGACGTAAAAGATCTGTGAGGAGCAGCAGCATTACCCAGCCCCTGCAGTTATGCCACCAGCTCTCCCTCCGTCCCAGCAGCTATCAGCCTCTCTGCAGCTCCCATGGGCCACATGTCAGACTGTAGTGCTGTGTTGATGCTTTTGCTACATACTGTATATATATATAGCCAGATAGTGCAGCCTCTCAGGGGTACCTGGATGAGCTCTTTGCAACGTGGATACCAGGACTGAGGGGGGGAGAGGAGGAAGGATGGAGAGGCCCCCGTAGGGCTGGCTGTGCCGCCGCTCCCCCGGATCCTATCGGCTAATGGGTCGGCAGGGATTTGGGGAGGGGGATGGAGGTGGACAGAGACGGATGGCTCCTGACAAACTCACACTGACAGCCAGTGAATACAGGGCAGCCTAGCAGAAAGGTCAGAGCAGGGATGGATAAAGGACCGCTTGACTTTCAAAGTTTCGCCCTGCTTGGTGCCACCGCACCATCAGCGTGGGGAGAAAAGTGCTTACGGCTCGTCGGTTGGTTTTTCTGTCAAGTAGCTGTGGGTCTTCGCTAACTGCCGCTTAAGACACACAAAAAGTTTGGCCTACAACATATCAGTAAAAGTGGTAAGTAAACAATTTTGGACCACCAGAAAAACATCACAACAGTTTCCAAATAGCTAAATCCTCTGAACGTACAAATCAAATTGCAGTAATGGTGCAAGTTGTCTGGCACTGTCATTAATTCTTTGGTAAGATGCAGATCAACAAGAAGGAAGAGTCAACTCTTTTTTTTTTAAATGAAGCGATGTTGTGCTCGCCCTGGAGGCTCAGTTACTGAGTGTGTGCTTGCGTGTATGTGCGTAGGTGATGTGTTTATTGACTCCAGCAGAGGAGTGGATAAGAAGAGAGCATCTGACTGAAGAACACTGATCCAGTCAGATGTCACAGGCCCTCAGAACTGCCTCTAATGGGGCCCAAGGGACTCCATCTCTGTTTCACCCTTTGCTTACTTCCCTCTCTGCCTCCGTAACTCTCCAAATCCAGTCTCCGTAGTCTACCTGCCACTAGCACTCGGCTGTTTTTACACTTTGTGAAGCCATTGTTACTTGTGAAAGAACAAAGAGGGTAAATCTAGTAAGAAATGTAAAGCGGCTGCAAGATATACAACTGAAATACTAGAACCAGGTGGATCATTGCTATTAATTATAAAATGTTTAATATTTTTTAGAAATACCTGCAATCTTCTTGTAACCGTTGGTTTACTCTTGTTGGGAACCCTGTGCCTCCTCGAACAGAATTGTGATAAACTGTTCGTATTCAACACTGAAGTAGATTGACGCTCCTATAAAAAAAAGATCACTTGGAGGTGAGCTTGTCATTATATCAACATTTCATCAAGCGCACCTATAAAGACTGGTAACAACCCAGTTATTTCAATTAGATGTTTCTGATCAGGGGACACACTGGTCTCCAAGATCATAACTGTAAAACACGGTCCAAAAACTGTCGTCTGAACTTAGGTTATTTGCAGACAAAAAATGACTCAAATCTACATTAGAGGTGAAATATATTTCATTTACTTTTGAGTAATCACGTATGCCAAAATACAGTTCAGTGTTAGAATAAAATGCAAAATAGGTCAATCAATTAATGAGATAACGAACATTAAATTGTGGACTTGTTTTGTAGCTTACAAGACAACTTGTTTATTCCAGTCAGTTACTTTTATGCCTATCTTCGTCAGACTTGTTACCACTTAAGCTGCAAAAAGTCGATTAATGGGATAGGGTTCAACAAAAGGTGCCTGTCTGTTTTGATGAGCCTGAAGCCGGGGGCAGACACAACTTTCACAGTTGATATGGATTTTGAAAAGATCTTCAGTCTGCACCAACAGACTGGTTCTTGTGAGAATCATATACTTAGCTGCACTGGCAGAGGGATCATCGATAACAGCATTTATAGAACCAACTAAAGCCAAACGAACAGGCAGAACCCTTGTGTAAACTCTGATGACGGCACCAGTTTGAAGGAACAAACAAGCCAGCAGGTGGAAGTAATAGAAGATATTTGCAGAATTTAGATATGCAACATTTCTGTGCCATTCCCCCAATAAATCTAAGAGATGCAATTTGAAATACCTGGTTAATCCAGGTATAAAAATTAATAAGGTAGTGCTAAATATATTTTTAAGTTTTTCTCACTTTGAGAGTTTGTTATATTGCTTGTTTTTTGTGGAGTTGTTTGCGGGTTTTGGAATCATTTTCAACATTGGGTTAGCCTAAAATTTTTATTATTTGAATCTTAACAAACAACAATAAAACATTTCAGCTCCTTTACACAGATAATTAAAAATGTAAAAAAAAAAAAAAAACATATTTATTCTATATTCTAATACTTTATTCCAAATAAAATATCCCATTGGTTTTATATTCAATACAGTGTTTGTTTGTTTTTGGAGTAGGCCCTTCATAGTTTTCAGGTTTTAAATCCTAAATATCCAAGTGTCTCTTTAATTTTATAATTTTTTTGTCAGTGTGAGATTGTAATTATTTGACAGTTTGAATTATGCCCACTGACAGTTTGAGATTTGTAACTGAATTCAATCTTTTAACTCAAGTAGTCCCACTGAAACAAGTTGTTTTTCTAAATTCATACTAGGTTATAAGACAAGTTTTTTCATGCATGATATTTAATCCGGATGTCTCGTCAGTCAATAGCTAGCATAGTGGTTGTTTATAGGAAATGATCATCATTTTCCTATTTCAGTTCAACACAATATTTTATTGCATAAAAATCAATTTGGAAACTTTTGAAGATTCTTCTGTTCAATTTCTCAAAACTAAACTCACCTAAATGTAGCCAGTTGTACTGATGTGCTTTAGACTTTATGCACCGAAATGCTGCTCTTGAAACTGCATTTCAATATTTAACAACAGTCGTGTACTGATCTTTTACTGACATTTTCTGTCTGCATTACATATTTCCAAGAAGTTTTTAAATGTAAACATTAATAGATATCAGTGGGATAAAGACATACTGAATATAAGATGACACATCATAATATATACGTCAGCATATGCACATTTTCCTGGCCGACGTGTCATCTTACATTTTGGATAAAGCATGTGCTGCCCTGATTACAAGTGAAAGTGTCCACACTTAACAACATTTGATTTGCTTAGTTAGTGTGAGCCTCATCATGTGAGATCAGCGAGGACACCACTCGTCAGCGGACCGTAGGAACGGGAAGGGACAGTTCCCGGCAGGACGTCCACTCCTCCCACCGCTCCCAGAAGGCCATGCTTCAGCCATGTGTCTATCATCACCGTCGGGAGGCGTCCATTTTTGAGTCCTTGTGTCCTCCATCTGAGGCACCCCTGTCTCTTTGACGAGTCGTGTGACCTTTTCCCCACGTCAGGTGTCGTGCTCTGTTACGTCAGGACGATGGCCGAGTGTCAAAATGTGCTCCTTTTTGTGTCCGTTGACTCTGTTAATGGTTTTACCCAAAGAGCACCACTTTGGAGCAAAACAGGATCTGATGGGAGATGGCAGGGGCGACACAGACGGAGCCGGCATGGCTGTGTTCGTCGAGTTTGCCCTGACGCAGTGGGAGGCTTCATATTAAGAAATGACACATTGCGCATTATCAGCACGGTGACGAGCACACTGCTTGGTGAATGTGAAAGCAGTTATGCATCTGTATGATTGCATATGTGTTTTTGACACCTCGCAACTGGCAAAAAAAAAGTTGCTGAGGAAGCAACAGAGGTTCCTGAGATCACACCCTGAGACATTTAAAATAAAGAATGTGTGGTGGTTCGCAGCAAAAACTTTTCTTTGCAGGCTTGAAGGAAACCAATTTAGAAGTGTCTCAATGTACTACACACCAGCTTTACAACAGCGAAGAGTCTGTACCTAATGCCAGAAAGACAATACACATCTCTTCACTTTGTCACAGCCCATTGTCTTCTACCTCATTACATTTCTTTGCTTGGACAAAAGACGTTGCACTAACACACTATTGCGTGATCATGTTAAAACCGACTGGGACACCCAAGCAATCATCCACTGGCCTCTGCTTTCAATCTCACTGTACACACACTGAATCTGCAGATTATTTTCACCCGTTATTGGACTCAAGCAGTGAAAGCACTGCAGAGACCTATTGCAATTGAATGATTACTTATTATTACTCTTCAGTCTCCACAATTTGCATGTTTGGGGACTGAAGAGTAATAATAAGTACCGGTAATCATTCAAGGTTTGGACAATTTTGGCCAAACCTTGCCCAAAATTGTCCCCAGCATAAAATCAAACGTTTGGAATCAAAAGTGGATGTAGCCAAAATGCTATATAACACCCCCCAAAAAATGATGAAGTATACATCACAGATTTGAAATTTGGGAAGTAGATAGATCCCCCCTGACCCCCAAAATGGTTGCATTGACATTGAGTTGCAGGGGCAGTTCAATGCTGTTTGCTCCCTTGATATATCTTTGAAATTTTAGTTGTTTCTTTGGACCTGAAAAAGTCTGGTGCAAAATGTCTGATGTAGGTGTTCCATCACCTCCATGCATCAGGGGAACATTTTGTTGAGAATCAACAAATAAAATTAATTTTGCATATTCTAACCAGTTTGTTGTAAGTGAACTGGGTAATATTACTAATATGTAATATCTAAGTGCAAGAGGTCCCATAGAGTTATTTTGGTGTGATCTATGGTCACACCGTGATTTAAGTACGTGGGTGTAAAATGGATAGCTTACACAAAACTCATATATTTAGATGTAATATTGTGAAACATATTTTTAGAAGAACTCTAGATTTGTTCTATTTCAGTATCTATGTTTCCATACAGGCTGAGATAAACACGGAAAACTAGTTAGCAGTCATTTCAGCACATGGCCACTCCGAAGTTCTGTTTATTTGGAGACATATTTCCTCCAGTAAAAACCGTCCTAACTGATGGTTTTGTTCCAGTGTTTAAACCTGCCCAAAAGGCCTGTTTGAAGCCTTGAACATTTGGTGTTAATAGGGCAGAACGGAGGGGTGTATTTGATAACCGCAGCAGCTACAGTATGACATCCACAGCCAAACGATGGCTACCAGCTCTGCAAACAACCACCACACCCTCGATCCATTTTTATTGTATTTGAGCAGCAGTGTTATATTTCCTGGCCTCCCCTTAGCACCACACACACAGGGCACTCCAAACAAAAAATCCATAGTATCGACCCGCCAGTGTCACCACAATTACTCTTCCCAAACAGCCATTGAGGACAAATTACATCTGCACTGCCTTTTCACCCGGTCACTATGGCTGAGCAGTGGCCCCCTCATATCACCACCACCTCTTCTCTGCCTCTCCTCTTCTTCATCCCCCTTCGCCCCCCAATACTCAGCCCCTCTTCTCTGCATTTGCCCTCTAACTGAAGTCTGGATGGATATGGAGAGAGGGGTCACAACAGGGGATGGGCCAGCAAAAGAGCAAAAGAGCCAGCAGCTTAGACTATCAAAACGGCGGCACTTCAGAAAATAGCTTCAGCTTATCGCTGATCACACAATTTCAAGGCCTGTAGGCAGCTGGCACCGCATGTGCAACAGTTATTCTGCCTGAGCACTTACTCATCAAAGCAGAGATTTTTTTTCTTACATTGACACATAGCGTGGGCACCCAGAAAAGAAATCTCCCCATATTTGCATACGTCCTATTAGAACGGGGCAATGTTCAAATATCATCTGACTGCCAGTGGTAGGACTCAAGCTGAGAGTGGCATCTTCCTCTGCATTGGGCAGGCCTCCAGTGGTGAGAGATAATCTCACTGTGAGGTGTGGAAAAAAAAACAAAAAAAAAACACTTCCTATGTTTACATGAACACACAAGCCCAACAGCACAGAAAACCCTTGTGTATTGATTTTCCCGTCTCTATACGCCGCCAAAATCATTTATTTACTATTGGCAGCAGTACTAGCAACAACCAGCTTTTAATGCTCTTAGCTATTAAGTTTCCTTGCAAGTAATCTCGGAGAACGCTGTCCCCTCCAACAGCAGACAGCGTGATTGAATTTTCCCGATGTTACGATGGCCCAGGAGGACATTAAAATGACTTCTGGTGCAGGTGGTGTATACCTGACTGCTAGAGTTTGATTCTGTTTCAGACGCTGCGTAGGTCCCCATTCTGAATCGGGATCATCACTCACCGCCCACACACAAACACACCCCGACACACCACCTTTTACCTTCATCTTAAACAATGAAAGGCTCCACTTTCTTTCAACTGTAATAGCTCCAGTGCCATTGACTCAGTATTTCTCTTTGTAAGCGCAGTCGTGCAGAACCTTGTCTCTGAGGCAGATCAGTGGTTTTTAGTGATAATTGTTTAAAGGAGAGTGGAGTTGTTTTCTCAGTGCTCACACATGAGGAGTATGCATAGGTAGCACTCTCCACATTTTTTTTCCATCCTTGATAAAAATGTATTAAAAAATAAATAAATACTTTTTACTGCTGTGGCACAATTGCTCAGAGGAGAAAAAAAAAAAAGACAAACAATTAATCCCATCTTTAAGAGAAGTAGATTTTTTTAGTTATTTTCAACGAGAAAAATCTGCCAAAGATCCTGCCGGAGGATTTGTGGTGTGATGTGGGTCTGTGGTTCTTTCAAAGATCTTAAATTCAAATCTTGAGATAAAGTTCATTAAAAAGCCACAACATTTTTAACAAAAATCTTAAGCCTATCTGCTGATTGTTGATTATTTGAAACTGTCCTTCTACACCTGATCTGATCATACAATGACACAATATGAAATGAAAGTAAGAGTATTTACTTTTCTTTTTTTATGACTAAGTTTTACCAATTCATACAGTATTTTAAAAAAATCTTCAAGTGGTGTGAGACGATTGCTGCATTTTTCAAATTTAGCCCAATCTCAGACTGTCTTCATACCAAAAGACATGAAAAAGCCACTTTTACGTTTTTAACAATTAGAAAAAGAGATTTAATACATTTTTGTTCACTGTTTAAATATTTTCATAAAATTTTCACCTATAGATGGTCAATTGCAGACCAAGTTTCCTTTAAAAACTGAGAATTAGTCCTTCACTTTGCAAATAAAAATCAGAAACTGAATTGGAACTGAAGCATCATTACTTAACTGTGGCGTACAGTTGCACAATATACACTTGGCACAACACAATGGAAAAATAACCAGTAAGCTTGTCGGGGTACGCCTGACAATTTCTTTTGTTGTTTTTGTGTTTGACATTGTAATACTACCCTAGAGTGTGGATGATTCTGCATATTATATTCACATTGAGCAGCTACTTTGTCCATACTTCTTCACAAATTAAGCACCAGCACAAGTTTATAGCATGTGAATCACTTTTATAAACTCTTAATGTTTTAATGTTGCTTTTCACAAAAAGTAAAAATACAAAAAGAGAGAAATAAAAACCACGTACAGAAGTTAGTGAAGTTATTTGCTGCTGGGTAGCGATTTCAAAAGCCCTGCATCATTATGCCAAATTTGTATGGCAAACAGAACTGAAGGTTATTTGGGAATATAAGTAGAGTTTAAGTTTTCTGGAAGTAATAATGAGAAACCTAAAGCAGCTGTGGTAATTATAGCCAAGGAGGCTTGGAGGAGCGGAAAACAACAAAAATCCTTTAGAAAGCCTGAAAAAAACTAACAAAACAAAACAACAATAAAAAAGATAATATTTCTAAACTTGAATGTTAAATGTGAATTTTAGTCTATGTCTGTTTAAGCATGCATAACAAAATAAGAAACAGGAAATTTCAGAACTCATTGAGAAAAATAGCAACTTTACATTAATGTAGGAATGTCTATTGTTTTAGTATTAAAGCTATGTATATATAATGTATGTAGAGATATAATCAGATTGACACTTTTTCAAATTGGAACCTATTAGGCCTTGTTCCTGGATTGTTTCTAAATGTCTAATTCTGCATTAAAACACAAAATAGCCCATCAATGCAGAGCCTGTGTGCAAGTGAAAGAGAGAACGGGAAATGTTCGTGCATCTGTGTGTATCTGTATGATATATGACGATCAGTCACAGGAGGGGTTTTTACTGCGTGATTATTTCTGCTGTGACACTAACGAGCTTCGGCTGCAGATCCACTGCAGACCAATTACATCGGTGGAGAGGCTGCTTGCTTATTACAGTCGGATAATCTGCGGGTTTCACCCTCTGCATCAGAGCTCCTGCTACACATGTGAACATTTGATTAGAACTGTTTATCTGTCTGTATGTTAGTCTGCTTGTCTGTCAGTCTCTGCATTTTACAGCCCTGCTGTTCTGCTCGACAGCAGGGGATTGTCTGTAATGTTGTGCTGCCTGTATATGGGGGAGCTCCAGCTTGTTGATTTATCACTTCTGCATTGTGTCGCCTGATCTCTCTTCTCGATTGTGTCTTTGGTGCACCGATATGCCACCTCCGCATGTCATATCGTGACCAGTTCCGTATGAGGGATTTGTGACTCAAGGGGGAACCTCACAAAAAAACTTGGGGACCTGGAGAAGATGAGGGGCGAAAAGAGGGATCAGAATCTCTGCATTCAGTGATTGGGTTATTCGAGGAAGCACCGTCAGCAGTTTTGGCGAAGAGTTGCAGAATACCAGGCAGGGTGGTGAGGGATATCGCTTGATGTGTACTGTACCAGTGTGTGTGGTGGGGACATGTGACGCACTCTAATCACCTTAATTATTTCCTCTAATTACCTGCAAATAGCTAATGAATTCCTCAGGAATCCTATCATGTTGTGTACGTGCTCACATCATCATCCGTTTTGCACGGCTGCCATTAATTTGCTCATAAACAAATACAATTAGCATAAAATGTTTCATTACAGGCTCATATATCTGGTTGAGTCTCTGCTAAGGGTTTGAAACAGTTGAACAGCACTCACAAAACATGGCGTTTTTTGCATCTCCTAATCGTGCTTTGTAAATTGTCTGACGAAATGGACGTAGTTTGGATGAATATTTCGTTGTGTGTGTTGTTGTTGTCCTTGGGGATGTTGATGTGTGTAGCAGTACACATGCTGGTAAATCTCTCTGTTTGTATTTGTGTGTATTTTTTTCACTTTATAAATTTTCCATCCAAGGTCGTCGGGCGAAGAGGGACAATAGACTTGGTCCGAGGTGGGCCGATGATGAATGTGTACATTTCATGACAACAAAAGCATAATGACCTTATTCTATAATGAATGGATTCATCATTAAAAATCTGTAGCCTGCGGCAAAGTCTTTTTTGCATATTCTGATGTCACCTCCTCTCTGAAAGTCTAAAGCAGTTTTTGTCGATGCCTCTGGTGCACTGCGTGTGGGCATGTTTTTGTGCTTTGCAGCTTTGTTTGTGCAAATGTGGGTGAAGGTGTCTTCAAAATTGTGCATTCTCTGAACCTGCAGTGCAGTAGTTGCAAACTACTTTACCCATTGCCAAAGTCAGATGTGCAGCTAAGATAGTATGGTATTTAGTGTAATTGTGTTACTTTACACCACCCAGTAATTCTTTTTTAATTTGATAGACTTTGCAAAAGTCTAAAAAAACAAACAAACGTTCTTATCCAAAAAAGGCACAAATTTTTTGGATGATTAGTACATTCTCGCTAAATTAAAGCCTTGTAAACTGTGTGTTCTTTAATCTTAACAACATTTCGTAGCGGAAAATTCCTATTCCAATTCATAAAATGTCAGGCCTTCTATTGATGGAAACAATCAAGAAATTTGTGATGCTTTAAATTTAATTTACAATCAGAAATGTGTAGCATGTATTTATATTCAGTACATTTTATACTATTTATACCCTAAAATAAAATAAATTGCAACCAGTTGCATACAGACACAGTTGAACAGGACAGTGAAGCTGGGCAGAAGTGATAGAAAGTTGCATGGAGTTAAATAGAGAGCAATACTAAAAATTCTGTTAGAAGCTGAAAAAAACTTAAGACTAAGGCATACATTCAACAAGCATGACAATGCAGCCAGAGCTACAAAAGAATAGTTCACCTAAATGCTTTTGTGTGTTGTAAAAGCTCAGGCCAAACAGCACAATATCTCCAGTATATATCAGACACTGTACTCTCTCAGTAATGGACACTGAAAAGTCAATATTGGTTGAATCCTACTCTCAGGGCACTTTATAGTATTAGTGTTCACACTGGGTTTTTATGTTACACAGAATTTCATTCACTTTATTTAGAAAGCTTTGCCACAAACAAGTACACCATTTACAACATTCATTTTATCTGTTTCAGATGGAAATTCATTTTTATTTTCCAAGTCAAAGCTCTTCAATCCAAGTGGAATAATCACATTTGAAAAAGTCTGATGTTTAAAAAAAAAATCAATTTATGGAAAAAAGCCAAAAAGCAAACTAAGATTTTCTGTTAAAAAGCATCTTTGTCATCTAACTTTGTGTCATATGTGAACAAATATGGGGATGTTTGATTGCATAATGATGCAGCATTATGTATATAATCAGGCAAAAGCCTGCATTTAGCATTGCTGATCAAGACAGCAATATTCAGGACAAGATTTGATGGGCATGTCTGAAAAAAAAAAAAGCATGAACACAACTCAGAGATGCTGAGAAACTGTTCATTACTAACATGAAATTCATGTATGTGGTATGTCGAACTGAACAACATGAGAGTAACATCACATGCTACACTATGCAAACTGACATTCCGCTGACAAAGGTTCACTCACATCAGCATCCTGAATGCTTGCAGCAGCTGATATAGCAGGGGAATTTGCTCTATGTCCTGAGCAAATTCCCCTCAGGACATAAAGTTTAATCTATAATGTTTTTGACCACTTGGGTTCTTTAAGTCTGTGAATAGAGCATCAAACTGTAATCCCAAAATGGTCGGGTTAACATTAGATGTCAGGAAAAAAAACAAGACTGACATCAGTTGGCCGCTGTTTCTTGCCATTTCTGCTGGCATTTTGAAAAACACATGTTAGATTAGTGTCCATGTAATGAAATTAAGTGCATTTATTGGTGAGTAACGCTTTTCCATTGGGTTGCATGAGATTAGGCAATTATTTTTTGGTAATTACGGCAACATTTGAATCCCAGTTCACTTAATTTTTATTTTAACACCAATGAGTAAAAATGCAAATGCAAAAAATACTAAAAAGTAGCACCCTGACAGTTTTACTCCCTTCATAAACATGGAATATAATACATAACAGGGCTGTATTGTATGACAAACCCCTAATTGACATAAAAAGAGTTTAAAGATGCTCCAACATATGTGGGAAAATTAGAAACAGTATGACACTGTTTCTAATTTTAGCCCTATGTTATAAGCATGAACCAGGTGGAATTTGGTGTAGGAGAAATTAACTTTCTTCTAGCAGGAAGAAATGTTCAGTAGAAACCAATGTTGGGGAAGACAACCTTCTGCTTTGACTGGTTGAGAGGTTAATGGTTCAAGAAAATTACCTGCAGGAATGTTAGTTATTGAGGAGAAGGCAAGAAAACAAACACAATGTTAGCCACAGCTATCAGAAGACTAAAATGACATAGCTACACAATATCATAATATAAAATATCATAAAAGAGATGCATTAAGCAAAAATTTAGTTATCTTAGTTACGTTACACCTTAAGTGAATTTCTCAGTGCACAACTCCTTGCCATATACTTTTACTAGTCTTTTTCTTCTCCTTCTAACAAAGATACATTTTCTGGCTGCACACATACAACGCTGATTGATTGACAGTGGTCAATTATCAGGTCTTCTCTGCGCTGTATTGATCCCTGCATGAGATTAGTATCTTTTCTCTATCTCTGTGTCCTGCAGGTCATGTAACACAGTCTGACCCTGCCATGGATACAAATGGCATATACATCTCCTGAGTCGCTCCAAATGTCAGTTGTCAGGCAGTTGCTCACTGAACGGGGAGCTCAGAGTGGTTTGAGGTAAATATACACATGCGAGCATACACTCCCATCAGAAGAAGAGGATCTGAAGCAGCAGTGATGTCTCTTGTTATAAAATGCCAATTATGTCGCCTGACAGGTTTGCATCTCCTTCCTGTGTAGGACTTGTCTGCCTCACCGTGTGTGCCCCGCAGGTATACATTTTCAAGAGGTGAGACAGGTAAAAGCACTTGAACTGAATCATCCGTTCAGCAAACATTCAATTAGAATATCCAGCTCTGAGCGACGCTATTACGGCAGCAGCCGGAACACCGGTGCATTTCCCAGATAAAGAAATCTGCTGAATTTCAAAGCTACAATGGATGTACTGTGCAGCGGCGGGGGAGGAAGCAGAAGAGTCTGGGGTGGCAAGTTGAGAATTCAGAGCTTCCCCTCTGTCTGTAGTCAGGTGGGATGACAGGGGGTGAGTGCTGCCTGGTGGCTCTCTGGCGGTTCTCTGACAGGCTGTCACAGAGAGATCACTGCCACATGCCTGTCTGTCCACAACGCTGACGGCTGACCCGTCCAACATGGCCCGGCCCGCTGGTCATGCCATCTCTGCCTGCCGTCGGACGTCTGTGACAGCTGACAAGACACCTGGGACACAACCGGCAGAGGCCAGAGATCTGCTACCTGTATAGACATCAGGATTTACTGCTGCCAAGGAAAAAGACTGTGAAGGAGACACGAGGAGGAGGAGGGAGGAGTAGATAGTCATTCCTTGAAAAAAAAAAAAAAAAAAAAGAATTATAAACTGTTGGTTGCAAAGAGGTCTGTGAAAAAAGTCTAATTATCAAATCTTTTTCATCTAAACAGTACTGATAATACAACAGGTCATAGTCTTCAACAGGCAACATGTGCGTGTCTAAGTTGCTTTGTTTGTGCCTGTGTTTGCATTTTACATTTTTCACAGCATAACTCGCTTTAGATGTGGAGACAAAGGAGGCTGATAGCTGCAGTCTGGGCTGCGGAGACATATGGGCCATGTCATTTATCACGTCGGCTGGTGAAGGAATGAGAGCCCATCAGTGGCCTGGCATTGATCCCTGCGTGGGCCAGCCATTGTTCCCAGCAGCACCTGGTTCTGTTAGTTCTGTCTGCAGTAATGGGGAGGAGGAAGCACAAAGAGCGGGGTAGGAGGGACGTGTTAACATTTTCTAGGCTACACTTTTAAAATAAAGCTGAAAAGGATAGAGAAGAGTAACTTTTGGTATTAATGCTACATTCTGTGCACTTCCGCTTCTTTTACTCTGTTAGATAAAATTCATTATGAATACTTTCTAAAAGCAAGGATTCCTTAGTTTTTTGTTTTATAATCCCAACCATGCCTAGACTTATCCACAACTTTAATTCTGACCTGTTTGCTGGGTTCCCTGCTTTTTGTGATGCTGTGTGTTCACTAATCTTCTTTAGCAAACCCATGAGGCCTTCACAGATTAGCCAGATTTATAGCAAGATCACATCATAAACAGTTTGACTTTGTTTAATAAGTAGATGGCTTCTGAACACACTAGGTGCTTGACTTTTAATAAGAATGGCAGAGTAAATGTGTGTGACTACAAAATGCACACCACATTCAGATTTTTAATCATGAAAGAAAATTGCAAAATAAAAACAAAACCCAACATTTTAGGAGACAATAAAATTCTCAAAAGATTATTATTATTTGAAATGCAAGCAAAAAAAGAGAGGAGACAATTGTATACAGGAATCTTTTGACTGTTTTTCATTTCTTTTTGCTGACTTCATAATTATTTTTTGTGTTTTTTATGATTTGTTTATTTTTATTTTGGTGTATGCTTCAAAGTATTAATGTTAGCATGTTTCAAAAGCCAGCCTGTTTTCTGAACAATTGCTGCATTCAGTTGTTGATAGGTTTTGAAATTTGTTTTTCACAATAAAAATCTTATTCTTATTCATTTTGCTCTTCATGAGATATTATTGTCAGGGTTTACAAATTTCTCCAGACCTGTCTGCAGATGGCTCTGTATTCCAGATTGGAGTTATATTTTGGGGAATGTATTTGTCCAGTGACTTGTTGTACATGCAGATTTATGGAAAGTTAATCAGAGAGAGTAACAACATATTTATAGCCACAAAATTGCAATCACTTTAGATTTATTTTAACAGTTAAAGTGTATCCTTTAATCTTTTTTGCACCAACCTCATGCAACTTATTAAGTATATTTTGGTCTTCTTGTGCTCCTACTGTGTGTGTCCATAAATCTATGGCATTTTTTGACGTTCTGATGCTTTGAAAGAAGCTCTAATATTTCCACCTGGCTTTGTTAAAAACAGATTTGCTTACTCAGCATTGTTTGTCTGCAGTAATTCATCACGCAGGCTTTGAGCTATTGATGGAGCCAGCATCCGTTTGCAGGCCCCTGTCAATGATTCACTCACTAAGCCCATCTGTCAGGCGCCCTCTGCTTCTCCCCCTCTTCCTCGCTGCTGCTCGGCTCAGCCCTCTTCTTCCTCTGTGATGGATGGACAAGATCCTTGACAGACACAAATGGTCACATTCAATGCAAGAACGCCTCATGGATTTTGCTTGTTGGGATGTAATCTTCCGCAAATATTCAGTTATTTCTTGCATCAGCAAAGCGAGTGATGCAACTCAAAAAATCTTTAAAACTGTTTCAAAACAAAGAGAAGTTGATTTCTGGCTGTGACTGGTAACTGTTTGAGTATTCACAGCTTAGCAGAGGATAGTAATCAATAAATCAACAACTCCTAGAATCCATCTCAGTTGTGTCATTAAAGGTTCCTAATTTAGCGAGTGATGAAGTGCGACCAGCACATTTCGGGAAAGTTGCTGTGTATCCTTGCAAAGCGCAGTGCAGTACAACAAAGAGAGGCGGTAAAGTATCCATGAGTCTCAAAAGAAACCTAATGTAAGCACATATCAGTGGAGTTTGAGCTCAGGTGTGGAAAAGAGTGCCATCTGTGGGCAGATATTACATAGTGCATGATGGGATGACATGAAGCAAACCAGATGATTGTTTTTGCCAGATTAAATAGGTTTTCTCACAAAATAAGTTTACAATATTCATGTGGAAACCCAAAGAGTTTGTTACTGATCTCAGGGGAAATCCGATGCCTAAACATAACCAGCAGAATAAGAAACAACAAATGTAAATAGTAACATACCACTCATCATTTTTTAATCAAAAACAATAACCAAACAAAAAAAAGGCAGACTAGAATGTTCGCAAGTAAATGGTAAACAAAAAGAACTAGCTCATATTTCCTCTTATAGCTTTTCTTAGACTGTCAACAAACAGTTTAACATCTTTTTGAACTCTGAAGAAAACCCACAGAGGCATGAGGGAAACCCAGAAAAGTCCCACAGTTGAGATTTAAACCATTGTTACTTTAACTGTATGATGACAGTGCTGACCACTCTTCCAGCTAAGAACTGCCCAAAGAATAAAAACAGCTCCTCCAGTAACACACACATGAGTTTTTATGTTATTTTGAAAAAGGCCAATAAAATATTATGAAATGTATATAATACACCTATTAAACAGCTTGAGTCATTGGAGTTCATATTCTAAATTTTTTGAATATGACTTATACAGATTCCCAAGTAAGGACTTCACTGAAAGCCTTTCAGTAAATATTCGTAGATCTCAATTAACTGTGAAAGATGACAAACTTACAGGCTTTTGACAGAATCTTCACAAGGTTTTTTTTTTTTTTTTTGCTATTGTTCTGTGGTTGAAACACATTAAATCAGGTCATCTTGTAGAGGTCTAAAACTCTCTCTCTGACATTATTTTGATTGTTTTGTTCATACTTAACCAGCAGACGCCTGCAAATCCATAGTTTTCCCAAAATGTTTAAAGGGATAAGAAATTGTTCATGTGAACTTTGGACTTAGAAGGAGATAATAAAAACCCCAAATCTCTTATTATTCCAGAATTTAGAAAACAAAATAAATTTTGGTGAACCTGACTGACCAATTAGCTTGATTTAGCATCAGTTAGCTACAAACACAGACACACAGGCACGTAAACACATAGTTTTATAATAAAAATTTACTTATCCAGTTTGAAAATTACATAAAAAAAGAAAGCAATAACGGAATATAAATGCATTTTGAAATTACCACCATGAAACTAGTTACATTTAACTGAGATAGTTTAAAAAGAAGGTATTCTAATAAGTTTTTCTGCATCATAATTCTTATGTCAACTTGAGTGAAAATATTTTAAAGCAATGTTATTCTTACTGGAGAAGATTTGTTTGTTTACTCTACTCACCTGTGGTGGATGAACTGGTGACCCATCCTACAGGTACGCTGACTCTCACCACCTGACTGCTGGGAAGGAAACGGCTAAAAAAAACTAAACACCGCTTTAGCAAAAACTAAGCCAGCCATGTTGACAGACAAAAGTATTTCAATGTCAGTCCTGATGTTATAATGTACTTGAAATCTATGTAAAGCATTTTTCACTTTTATGCATGAAAAAAACAAAGTAAAAAAAAAAAAAAAGACATGTTTCTCCTTGGTTAGATCATGGCTTTCAGCAGACAGGTCACAAATTACAACATGTTGCCTTAACAACTGAATTCACCAAGTCTTTTTGATTGTCACTGGATCAAAATAAGAACGATAACAAAACCCTTCAATGTAACCTTCTTCCTTTTAAAACCAAATCAGGAGTAAAAGGAATCTCAGAACCATCTTAACATCTCAGGATCTTAAAATTCACAGAACTGTGTGAGTAAATTTGGTGAAAATATGTTTTCAGTGGTGAATATATTTTAATTTGGACAGTTTTACAGGTTTGCTCACAAAGGCCAAAGAAAAACATCCTGGAGTTATTTGACCTCTGTGCAGAGTTGTGAGGTTTGTGCGGATGTTTATAACTTAGTACTTGGCCTTCAACTGTATCTTTCCTTTTTGTTAACCTTGCAGGAAAATGCTGAAAAAAAACAACAACAAATCTTCATTTATTCCATTCAGTCACTCCTCCCTGCTTTTTTAAAAGGTTGTTTTGGTTTTCAATTACATATTCTCAATAATTATGTATACATTACAAACCACACTGTATTACAGTGGAATTTTATGTTATAAATCAACACAAATTAGTGCAGTGTTGTGAATAATCAATATTACTAGACAACAGTTTAAGTTAGAGCTAAGTAAGAACATTGCTAAGTAAGTCACACCTATTTTTTCTAAATGGGTGTGGCTTGCATTTCTATTCATCCTCTCTATACCAGTATTTTAAGGAACCATATTTCAAAACAATTACAGACTTCAGTATGTAAATTGTTATAATTGTGATTAACTATTCCATTATAACTCTGGTTGTATGTTTGGGTTTTCTGTCCTGCTGGAGTGTAAGCCTCAATCCCAGTTTTAAACCTTCTGCAGCCCCTATCAGGTTTATTCTCCACCTACTGACCTGTATTAGTTCCAACTATCTGTCCCTTCTGAAGAATAGCATATCCACAGCATAAGGCTGCCACCATCACGATGGAGTCTGTAGGCTGGTGTGTAGTCTTGGTTCTGTCACACGTCCTGCTAACAGAGGGACTCAGAGTAGAGCCACTTATTTGCTCCATTAATTTAGGTGGGCAGTCATTTCTTAGTAGATTTGCAGTCAAATTCATTTTCAAACAATGGGTGGACCACTGCTCTATGAGCTGTTCATAGATTTTGAAAATGTTCTATAACCTATAACCTTGCTCAACGTCTTTATCCCTGACCTTTCTGCTGGGTTCCTTGGTCTTATTTTATTTACTTATTTATTTTGAGCAGACAATGAAAAGTAAAAGGGGCGAGACAGTGGCGCAGGGGTAAAACACAACCCGTGTATTTAGGCCTCAGTTCTCAATGAGGCTAGGTTCGAGTCCTGACCCGATGACCTTTACTGTATGTCTTTCTCCTCTCTTATAACTCACTTTGCTCTCTAACAATTGCTAAATAAAGGCCAGTAGCACAGACAAACCTAAAAAATAAGACTAACAGTCACGCCAATTTACATGAATTACACAACTTATTCAAAAAGGAGCAGATAGAAGATAAAATACATTGTGATTTCCTGCCCTTCCTTCATGGTGCTGTCCACTGAGGCCTCCATAGAGCAGCTCTATTTATGCTAAGATTATATTACAAACCATATGACTCACTTAACTAATATGACGATACCTGAAGGCAACTCGATGCACGTTGTTCTTTGAGTTATATGAGTACAGGGGTTTATATGTACAAACAAATTGTGAAGACCATTTATCCATTTTGTGTTTCTTTATAATTATGTACTTCTTTGTGTTGGTTTATCATAATCCTTATAATATTAAGCTTGAGGATGTAACATGACAAAACATTAAAACATTAAGCAAGATTCTTTTTTTTAGCCCCGCTGTTGTTAGAATTTCTCTTGCATGTGAGAGCAGTGACCCTCTCATCCTTTTTCGAGTGGTAAACCACAAATCTTTCCTCCTTAAAGCAGTGAACAGCACATTAATAAGTGCCTTAACAAGGCAGGTATTGGACGCTGATTGTAAAGCCATCGCATATTGTTTTGCTCTGATGTTAACAAGCCGTGCGAGGATGGACAGAAGATCTGCATCAGCATGTCACTGATAAAAACAGGTTTCTTTTACACCCACTTAAAAACAAGAAGCTGTGAGTGAGGTGCAGCAGAGCGGCTGCGTCTCCAGCTGTGCAGAGATCACCGCAGCTCTCACTCAGCCTTACAGAGCCTCGGCCCTCAGCGCTGACCCCCTCACATCAAACTTGACTGCTCGTGTCCTGTCTGCACGCCGAGTTGTCGTGTAGGCTGTGTCGCTCTGTCACAAGACATGTCCCACATTTGCAGCCGCCACCGTTGGCCAGCAGGATGAGAGCGTCTGTCAGGAGAGCTGACACGCATGCCACTTTGCTGGGCAACTGACAGAGGGCCACGCCACACTGTCACTTCTCCCAGATCTATTGCCGGAGGATAAACATGGACACACACACAGAGAGACGTTAATAACACAAGAGTAAACAGAGTTGGAATCTCAGGGAGTGACTGAGTGACAGGCTGGCTGGGTGACCAGCCAGGACCGAGGAAGCTGGAGCTCTGTGTCACCCCTCATTCTTACAATCTCCAGCTGTCACATCAAACACTCTCCTCTTGTGCTGCTCATCCTACAGACTCGGGCCCACCGCCTTCCTCCATCCCACACTTCAGAACTGATATCGCATCAGAAATGCATCCTGTGGTGCAAGAGAATACACGGTCCTCCAAATAAGCTCCTGGATAAATTGGTTTCTGCTTCCTCCTTTTGTGGAATCGGGTTGTGTTAAAAGAAAATTCAGACTTCAGATAAAGAAAGAGTGCATTTTAGAGCTTTAGGGTAAATCTGACACTCAGCTAGATGATTATTGGCAGGTAAGTGAATGGAATATTTGGGTTTGGTTGAAGTGCCAGCGTGTTCGCACATCCTTTTGTAGTTTCATAAACAGACTAAAACTTACTGGGCAATACACATACTGCCAAGGCCCTTGAGGATTTGGACTTGAAATTATTATTATTATTTTCATTCAACCAGGAAGTTTTGTTGTTATAGGAAATGATACAGGCATCTCTGAAAATATACCAAACAATTTGGAAGGAGTACAAATTTTGAAAAAAAAAAGAGAAAAAAACCAAAGAAAAACAATGCAAAACAAACTGCTTTTATTCAAAACATTTGGAATAATAATTACATAGATTTAACCCTTTCTAGATGTTTCCACTGGTATTTTGTACATTAAATAATTCAAAGAATATTATGAACTGCAAACTTAACAAGATATTTCTTTTTTACTTAAGCTGACAGGACGGGTGAAGAGAGCAATAACTGAAAAGTGAAAAAGCCCATGATACCTGAGGAGGAGCAGCAAAGATCTACAGCTTAGGCTGATATGACTCCTACTAGTTGTCTATTCTGCAAAAGTTGCCCTTATAGAATGATAAGAAGAGAGCCATCGTTGAAGGGAAGTTATTAGAAGTTTTAATTAGTCTATCAGATAAAATGCCATTGAAATCCATCAAAGTTTATGGTTTACATGTGAAAAATTTTGAGAAGGAACTGTGTCTTGAGTTGTATTATTTATTAGAGTCCCACCTATATAATGTATCACATAGACGTGGGAAGTAACACTCAGGAGAAACATTAGGGATCTTTTTCCTTTGATTAATGACCAATACAATACAATTTGTTTCAAATAGTTTGCTTTTAATTAAAATTAGTATAAACTCCTTTATAGACCACTTCTATGACTAGTGTTCCAGCATTGGAGTTAAATGACATTCAAAGTCTGCATTTATCATTCATTGATCAAAGTGTTAGAATTTCTTTTTTTATTTAATCTATAACTAAAAGTCACAAAACAGAATATACGTACTTATGTAGCTGGGGTGCAATAAATGACTTAAGCTATTCAATGTAAAGCATGTTTATTTGTGGCACCATTCATACAGGACAAACCAAAGTGTTCTTCAAATAAAATAAAAAAGACAAAAACACATAATAGGAAGTAAAGTAGAATTCAAAGGTTACACAAGAAAAATAAAAATAAATACAAATAACTGAAAACAGTTAAATTAGAGGATAAGCTGAAAGAATAAGAATTGTTGTTACAAAATAAGCTGCAATAGCAATAATGTTTTCAGATGCTGCACACTTTATGTCCTCCAGAACTGTTTCCAGACCCAAGGAGCATAGAAAATGAACACTAACTCCACTTGTCTTGACCTGGTCCTTGGAGCTTTATGTCTGCATGTCTTTTGTGACCTGAGAATCGTAGATGGTTCATATTGTCTCTGACATGCAGACCCAACAGGATTCATTACTTATTTCTATAACAACAGAAAATATCAAATTTTGATTTAAGGACTGGTGTAAACTGCTCCATTTTCTTGGTATTGGTCAGGACTTTGACAGCAGCATTTTTGGATGAATTTGCGTAACGATAGAGATTTTTAACAAAGACAAACAAAAATCTCAGATGTTGAAAACAAAATCATGCATCAGTTGTGTGTCTTGTTTCAATAGAAAATGCTTAATTCTGGTGAGGTATGATAGGCTTATTTAGTACAAGATTTCGAATAAATGTTCAAATTTACATTTGAGTACATGATTTTGGATCTAAATAATTTACTCATTTTTGTAAAGTAAAATTTGCTTTACAAAAAAATACATTTTGTAAAAAAAAAAAAAAAAAAAAAAAAAAAAAAAAAAAAGCATCCCATCTGATGTATTTTTTTCTGCATCAGGTGGGATCTGAACCAATTAGAACAGTGCCAGACAATCCCTTTAACTTTTCCAGTCTATCAGCCATTTTATCATGGTTAACTGTGTTCTTACTTGGCTCTAACTTAACCTGTTGTCTAGGGATATTGCTTAAACATATTGCTTTAAATAAACCATATAAGGGCTCATCTTGGCAGCCTGATGATTAATTTACTTTTAGCACTGTTTCTTCCCACGTTTTGTAATTCTTACTATGAATTTCGTTTCAAATTTCCTCTCTGGCGTTTGATCAGTGTGCTCCATGTTAACTTACACTGCCCTCTAGTGGCTGAGAGATAAATCACACACCCTGACAGAAAAAACAAAGCAAAGCAACTCCCTTGGACCATTGTCGCTCCCAGGTAAAAGAACTGGAAAAGACAGCAAGATTATGCAGCACGTTGGCCTCGCATATAGATCACCACCAAGTCGGATTGAATCCTAAATTATCTTAATCTTAGATCATCAACACTTTAATATTTTAACATAACCTTTAAACTTTTAGAATTAAAATATTGTTTTACTTTTGTTTTCAGTGTTAATTTAAACAATGTAACTGTTTACACTGTAGGTAAGTAGAAAGCTCTATGGTTGTGTAATTTGAAATTTAAATGAACCACTTATGCATTCAGTCCTTGGGACGAATTTTAATAACTGTAATAATATTTGACCTACATCGTAATTCATGATGACTGAGATAATCACGGATTCCTGCTAGAATCCTCAGATCCTGCTGTGAGAATTCCCACTTGTGTGACGATAAACCCTGAATGTAAAATAATGAGCCGCTATTTCAGACACAAATTGCATCTGGCCATTGCCAAAAGGTGGCAGTGTGGCTTCATGCAACCGCCTCATCTCTAAGGAATCTGACCAGATCAAGTTTGACTGCATACAAGGAGACGTTCTGTAGAATTAAGGTGGTGAGGATCTTTTATTCACTTCGAGAGGGTTTATCTCATGTGGGTAGAACACCAAGACTCATGAATACAAATGGATAAAACACAAGGCTCTTTGAAGACCTACAGGGTGTTAAAATCCTCTTTTTGGTCTCTTCTATGTCTTAGCGTGATGCAGTATGTAGGTGTGCAGACATATGGAAAGGACACGTCAGTTCTATCAGCTGCAGGCAGCAGCTCAGTGAGCTTCTCCAGAGACTCGCTCCAGTGTCACACTTGCTTAATTCCAGTAATGTTGCCCAATTAAGTATGATGTAGGGTTGCCTGCTGGGACCCTGACGTTTTGAGTTTATATTGAAGAGTCTCAGCCACTTAGGTCAGATGGCTACAGGCTCTCAACATGAATAATTAATCCTAAAATTGACCTTGCTCTTATCGGTGGCTCTTCTTGCTGGTAGCAGTTAGCCTAATATGACAAGAACAGCTGCTCGAGTTTGTTATGAATGTTATCTTCGTATGAACATTGAAAACACATGAAATGTGTTATTTTAATAACATGAAAGTGATAAGACATCCAATGTAAATCTCATTTAGCTGATTCATGTTTGAAGATGAAGGTTTGCTTGAACTTCAAAAAAAAAAAAAAAGGAATATTTGAGCATGACGAATAGGAACGCCTGTTTGAACAAGACCGAGTTTGAAATATTATCAAACATACTCATTTATTTAAAAGGAAATAGATAATACAAATGAAACAATTTTCATTTTGTCACATAAATGATTTCATGAGTCATTAACAGCGCAAAGAATCCAGTTTTCTGAGAGAAAACTCATTTGGCCCGCTGCTTGCAAACATTTCTTCTATGAGCTTTATGACATGGGTTGCTTTGACACAGGGCGCCTCCAAAAAGTGCGTTCTGTGAATTAAATACTGTACAGTGCAATTCCAAATAAACAATACATCACATCTGATCATTCATTGGTAAACATCTTTTATATCAAAGAACATAAATCTTCAAAGTTTCTTCAATACAGTAGATTTATAAGAGAATTCACACAGACTCAGCGCAGTCTTTCCAGTCTTAAAGTATTTCACATTTAATGACCTCCCTTTGGATTTCCGCCATTGATTTCTGATTAATGTTGTTGTTTTTCTTTTCTGGATAACCTCCAGTTCTGTTTCTCAGAGCACAGCCTCACCCATTCTTCTCACACTTCAGCTGCCCTCTGCTCTCCTTAAGTTTGTCCTTCTGATTGTCCGCAGGCTTGGAGTCTCCTCTTAGGTCACACATCACGGCTCGAAGGGTTCTAAATGTGTCCATCCGGGTTATCTGGGCGGCATGAAGCTTCACTTCCGAACCCTGAGATGCACTGAGGGAGCTGAGGGAGCGCACTGAGGACAGGTTGTGCTCCTTTCCAGAGGGACGGCGCGGCGTGGTCATGGTGCCGGGGTCCTCTGTGTGCTCCATGTCTCTGATGACCTCACACAGGTAGCGAGCCAAATCTTGGCTGGAGAAGGAGAAGGCTCTCTGAGAGCGGCGGAAGGTCAGAGGGGACGACAAGGTTTCTGCCTCTGAGGGGGGGATGGCCAGACGCAGGGCAATAGCAGCATTGCCATTTCCATTTGACATCCCCTTCTTGTTGTTGTCTTGAGAAAGCTTAGTCTGTGGGTAGGAGCTGGTGTTTTGTGGATAGCTGTAGCGGAGGGATTGTGCGGGACTGGGCTGGAGGGAGCGCTGCAGCTCCACCATGTTAAAGGCATTCTGTGACAGCAAAGAAAGAAAAGGACAAAACACAATAAAATATTATTATTTTTTTATATTTAGCCGATAAGAACAACACTGCACACGCCGTAATGACCAATGCCATTTTGTCATAGTGCATAACAATTTAACCAGTGTGGCTCAACTGATGATTCTGGGAGTAAATGAGCCTGTTACTTAGAGTAAGATGGGAATCCTAAGCATAGGAAGGGAAATTGGCAACAACAGCTCCTTTGATCAGCCAAGTAATTAATTATCTGTGTGAGCGGATGGTGTTCTGCTCTTACCAAGCCTATTAAAACTGAAGCATTAACAGCTATTGGTGCCTTTTTGCTTAATTTCATCTAATTGACTTGCATCCCTCGATCTCCAGGGGACTGATATTTGGTTATCATTTTGCAGCAGAGAACATTTTATATGACATGTTAATGTTTACTTTCTCAACTGTGCCCTCTTTTGTGTACTTAGTCCCAAAATATACTGTGATGACATTTATAATGCCTTGCAAGAGTTTTCAGTATACTGTGGTTGTAATTTTGTCACATTACAACCGCAAAGATTAGACAAGCTTGTTAATAACATGATATACCAACACAGTGTAGCATAATTATCAAGTGAGATGAAAGGATATTTGGTCTTCGGTGTATTTTTGAAATACACTTGCGACACTTAAGTAGGTGAAATGTTATTTTGCTCGTTTCATCTAAAAACACACACACAAAAAAAAGTGCAATCAATGCTCATTTGGAAGTCACCTTAATAAATACTATCTCGCTGCGTGTTATTTAAACTCAGTATTAATTTATTTGTTCAAGAGCAATTATAAATAGCATCACAAACACCTATAAAACAGAACAATGACAGGTAAGAGAAACACTTGTGGAACAGTTTAAAGTCGGTTATAAAAACTAAGAATATGCCACTACTGCAAGCCTGCAAAAAATAAGAGTATCAAAATAAAGAGAGCATTAATCAGACAACATTTATGAGCTCAATAGTAACTCTGGATGAGTTACACTGAAAATGAACAAAAGTGGTTAGAAGCAGCAAAAGACTTGAGTCTGGGGTGAAAGTTCACTTTCCACCAGGGCAACAATACTGGACACTCAACCAGAGCCACATTGCAATGCTAGAATCCAAATGAGAACCAGTCTCTAACTAAGGCTTACGGGTACTTTCTACACAATCTGATTGAGTTCTCGCTAATTTAAAAAAAAAAAAAAAATCTATATTTACCCCAAAAACTTGTGATATTACAGCAAAAGTCAAATGAAACACTTTGAAGATTGCGATTGTAATGTGAAAAAAATGTCTAAAAGTTCAAATATCATGATAATATAATGTCTGCAAGTCACAGTTAAGTACAGAGCAATTTTAAGTACTGTTTCCATGTTTACAAGATCGACTGGGAATGCATTTACCTGGTCCTGTTCCCCGCCACCTTCCTCGTCGTAGTTGAGCACATTTTCTCGGATATCCTCCCACTCGCCGTGGTGTGCAGACACATGGTAAACACCCTCCTTCAGGCCCTTGTGTCTCCTCCAGCAAGAGTAAAGAAACAGCCCCAGCATCAACACTGAGGGGTGCCAGAGAGCGTGTTAGCACAGCAGGGAGCACTCACGCATAATTAAAATGAGAAGCTAAGCAGCAAAACGACATGCCTTTGGATGTAAAAGGAATGAGAGCGCAGAGTTGTGATACAAATTTTAAAACTCTAGTTATAAACACCCACTCTAGCATTTCCATGTCAATAAGTACATTTTTCATCAAAAGCACTAAAAACAGCTGACATTATTTGAAACAAATAACACATAATGCATCACAAATACGAAAGCCATAACTCTTGATTCAATCCGAAAGGCCTGTTGGCTACCTTGGGCATACAGTTAAGAGGCACTAATGGAACAAACGTGGAAATGGAGGCACCAACCTTTCCACCCATTCTCTTTGATGTTGCCTCTCTGTTTCCTGTCTTATCAAAGACCGCAGCTCCTTGGAAACCTATTAAATAAATTTGTACTCCTCCCAGCTTAAACTCGGAGCCTCAGTGGCTCGGCTAAACGTGGGGAGGAATACTGCGGAAGCTGAACAGGAAAAGGTCCTGAAGCACACACATCAATCATATCTATTGTGTGCTGAATTATACAACATGCTGGACTGACCTTTAAAACCCATTAATCTCAACCAATATTTTCACCCTGTTTGCCATCTTTCATGTTCATTTTTTTTTCTTCTTCTCGCCATCTGTTTTCACTACGTTGAATCTTTTCTCTGTTCTCACTCTCTGTTTTATTGTTGTTGTTGTTGCGTGTTGGAATGTGCTTCCCTGCTTACTCCCCTCGTTCTCACTCATTAAGTCTCTCCCTGTTTCTGTTTTTCCAGTACCTCTCTGGCCTCCTCTGGCCTTAGCTTTTATCTCGCTCACAAGATAGGATCCATTTCACCTGGAGTGTCTTATATGGAGTGAGCTAAGTACTGATTTAATTGAAAATCTTGAGAGAAATGTGAGATAATGGCATTAGTCCAGGATTTTTAAAGTAATTGCTTTGAGGGAGAATAATATAAGCAATGACTCTTTGGTGGTCACACGAGCAGAAAAACACAACTCCTACAGAGGTAATCTGCACAAGAAAGAGGTGAAGGAATCCTTTTTTTTTTAAAAAATGAAAATCACTGCTTTTTCTCAGTGAGGAAGAGGAGCTGTCTACTTCTAAAACTGGAACAAAACCTTTTTTGATGAAACATAGAGTTACTTAAGTTAACCTAAACTACCTCTGTAGCTGCAATAGGCATACAGGACATACTGAACACTTTTCTTCACTGTGCTACTTTCTCCTGCTACTCAATTTATGCCTTACTTTCAATTAATTGCTAATATTACCTTTACTTTTTCTATCTACTATTTTATGTCTACAGAGGCAACTCCTGACACAGCTTTCCATCCAGCTGTGTCACCTTTCTGGAGGAAGCCATCACCTGAGGTACTGGTGTCAATACATTTCTGTTCTCTCTGTCTATGGATGATACACTTCATTAAGTCTTTCTTGTCTTTAACCTTGCCACTCTTCTGGACTATTTTCACAAAGCACCTCCTTGGAGCTGCAGCCTCCTGCCAAGCTTCCACCTCACAGGACAGCCCTCCCTCACAACTCCTCCAACCAGTTCCACCAGACCATCAAACACCTGGTGGAACTGGTGCTTCTCAATTCCATCCTCCTGAGAACGGTTGTAAAAAGGATAAGGTAGGAGCACTGATGTGATGATGTGCTGGAGGAAAGAGTAGGAGCTTCTTAAAGAGACACGGGCCCAATTTCAAGGAGTCAAATTTTGTCTAAGTCATGTTTGATATAAACAATATCATAACACCACCCCTTGAACTGTTTTTAATTCTATACCAATTTCAGTGTCTTTAGTTTACCAGGCTGTTGAAGAGTTGCCTATTTCCTCTTTCAGGAGATCAAGTTGAACACTGACCAGGCTAAGAATATGTTAATATTTATTTTCAATAGGTGTGCATTTACTCCAGGTCAGACCCCTTGTTATACATATATTTTCTGAATAAAATTAATTAATCTGAGTATTATTGTGAGCAGACTGAATTTATTTGCTCTGCTTTTGTTTCGGAGTTAATGTTCCATCATTTGCTCATTTTATATGAATTACTCACTCCCCAGTTGTCAATGTATATTGCACACCTTGGTTGCTGCAAATTCAATGATTTGATGCAGTCAGACATCCTTACTCTGAAAACTTTTTGACAACCAACATCATTCTAAACTGAATTTCACTGTACTTTATGACAGCTATCTACTGTAAGTTGGATCAAATGAGAATGCATGTCTTTGAATCTATTTCTGTCCTCCCAATTGGACTGATATGAGTATATATTTCTGTGAATAAGATGAATCTGTTAGTGTCAACGTGCCTTCAGGTGAGAATTATTGTGAATTGCTGATATATAGATGAGGTGAATTGAACTGGATAGGTTGTAGTCGGTGGAGTGAAGGTGCTACACACTTTTATTTTTATGCTCCTCTCATTTCAGACAGAAAAAGATTTGAAGGATTCCTCTTAAATCCCCAACTGACCGTCCTCTGTATGAGGTGGAGGAGAGAGCAGTATTGATCAGCTGACCTGGCTCCTTGACTGTTAACGCCTGAGCAGCCTTGAAGAAAACACCAGAATTTTGATAAGGTGCCAGCCCGACGGCAGCTCTTATCCTTACCTCCAGGATTACCTGGCCTTCTAGGTGCAGCCTGCAGGCCCCTTCCCTCTAGCATCACCTGAGCTGCCGTTAAACATATAACTACAGTGGAGGAGTGAAATGGACACCAGATTGAGGCTAAACTACGGCCCCCTCCATTGCAAGCGTCCAAAATTAGATATAGGTAAACAGACACTGGTTGCTCTATACCTGTGGCAACTGCAACACAGAGTAGAGTGCGAGTGAATGTGCAGCTACACTCCAGTGAGATCAATATCCCACAGGGTAGAGCACAAACATCGCAGTCATTCGTCAATCTATAACACTGCTGCTCCTCTGCCCTCTAACCACTACTATGAACAGGGCATTACGATGTTAGACTGGACTGTGCATTATGAATGAGAGTGGAGAAAACTGTAACTAAGCACGATCCCTGAATTTAACTATTTTGCTGCGCCTCCAGTCTGAGAGCAATGAGGGGGAAAAAAATGAGCTGTGAAACAGATTGAACATCAGTGGGAAAAGAGGTAAAATGGGAAGAAATAAAAACTGATGAAGATGGAAATGAGACAGGTGAGAAATGAGGAAGAGTTGGGAAATAATTTATTTATACATTTTTCAGGGATGAGGGGGGAAAAAATAGGCGGCACTTTAAGCAATGGCTTTGGAACCGAGCCCATCTGGACAGCTAATCCCTCTATTCATCAAAATACACAGTGTCAGAGTTGATGTTTGACTAATGAGCATTGCTCAGACGATCTTGTTCGGTCAATAACCTCCACCGATCTCACACACTGCTTGGCCTGGGATGCTGCATGTAAAACTTAATAATGGATGATCATTTTAACTTTTAATGCACGTTGAGTTGGAGTAAGAGTCCCCTTTAATCTAGCATCCAGCCAGCAGCCTTAGCTAAGCCAACTGAGAGTGCATTTATAGCAATGGTTCTTGTGGTGATGAGCCTGAGGATCATCATTAAACAACTGTTGTTTGTGCTGTAAAAGCAGCTGTTTTTTAAATTAAAGGACAGGACTAAATTTATTTTCGAACACAATTAAATATTCTGCTTGCTTCCAGTTGAGGGAAAAGATTTGAGTTGTTTTATTATTTTTTCTAACCTGTGAAAATGTAATTACACTCACCAACGAGTGTTAGTCCTGATCCAAATTACATTACGGAGCAGCCTACGACTCCTGCTGAGGTGAAAATTTTGCACAGTGAATATAAATGCTTCATCTGCAACCACGGACAAACTGCTTCAGTGTTTTTTCTTTTTAGGCTGGCATTGCAAGTAGCTCATGAATTTACATGAATGAGGCCAAGGCCACACCTCATCAGCTTTGAATTAATTATCAAATATTGCAGACAACTTTATGTTTCATTGGAAAGTGTCAGAATAACTGATCACCTAATACTGGCCACATGGCCCTTGAGGGAACGTCGAGTCAGTTACAGGCAGGGACAGTATATTGAATTGCCGAGGCGTTTCATATGACACAAAGGCTCATAAACAGCAACGCAGCCTTTCAGAGGGAAGCCAGTCCAACAACATGTAGGCTATGTGTCTTTCTATTTTCATAAGCACCAAAAAAAGCACAAAATTCCTTATGTGATCCCAAGATAATTAGTTTATCCGTTTCCTCGACCTTTACAGAATAGAATTTTCCATCTTTTTTTTTTTTTTTAACAATTGGAGAAGAAATATTTCTGCATACTTATTTAAAAGAAAAAAACCCCTCTGGCAGCAGATGTGGGTAGATATTGAATCTTGATCCTGTTAGGTCTTAACACAGCTTATGAAACCATCAACCATGCAGTTTTATTCATCTGTTTACAAAAGGAGGGCAAATGTCATAAGTTCAATTTAAGAGCTGAAATATCATTTGAATAATCAGTTATCTGATGCCCTTTGTGTTGCCAGTTAAACAATTTAACTGGTGTTCCTTAGCTCACTAGAGCTCAATATGTTGTTAATTTGTTCCTAAACTCTTAGACCTGTAAATATCACTGGCTATTCTTCTGCTTATTTTTAAAATTTTATGGACTACATGAATAATCACTGCAAAGATAACTGAGGAAAGACAGAGATGACAAAGACAACCTCTGTTATGAGTGCTCTTTTTAAGCTGTGCAAAGAAAATTTCATTGCATGCCTGTACATTGAGAATTAAAAAGAAATTGAAGGAAAATATAAGAAACATCACTGCCTTCCCTTTGAGCTTCTTATGAGACCTTATGTGGACCTCATAAGTTTTGACTCTGTGTGCTGGTGGGGTCACACTGACCCTGTCTGCACTTTTATGAGTATATTTTTGTGTGTCGGTGTGTGGGGGGGCGTGTGTGTGTGTGTGTGGTTTCAGAAGCTGACAGTCTGACGGGACAAACCCCCTGCTTCCCTGCTGTCCAATCATGACTTTTGCTGCGCTCCTTCTTAGCATCACGTTGAGACCCCGGGAAAGTTAAATCATGAAATAACTTTTTGGTTCAATTGCATTAGTCGCCCACCTGATTGCTACCTGACCTCTGACCTTTACAATTAAGAAATCAATGAAACAGGATTTATCAAACCTATTTTCGTTTTGTTCCATATTAAGATCATGAATCTCAAAGGGCTGATTGTGGCAAGAAATACAGATAAAACTACCCACTAAACTGCTAAAATATGACCAAACAGCTGTCTCTGAAATTAATAAGTATTTCTTAAAGTTAAATAATACTGAACATCTTTTCACATTGATATATTTGGCAGAATATAAATAAAAATTGATTTAACTGATCAAATGATATTTAAGCACACAATTGTTATCTTGAAGGTTTTAGTCATGTGACCCTCAAGAGAGTGTCACATAAAAAGTGGCACATCATGCAAAAATTCAGGCAAATTTCAACAAAGGGTGAGAAACAGATTCACTGGCATATATCTATGTATAAAGGATAACAAAGACATTTCTAGGGATAAGGGACTCCAACAAACCACAGCAACAGCAAGTAATTAAGATAATATGGAAGTTGTATACCTTCCTAGGAGTGCCAGACTAACAAAGTTTCTCCAAGGGCACATTGACAAAGTCTTGTTTTGAGCCTAGTTTGCTCATCAAAACCCAAGCTGTTTTTTTTTCATATTTACTGTACTTGCAAAGCTTCGCCCAACCTTCATTAGCATTAGCATCAGCGATAAAACTCTAAACTTCAACTGCTCACTTCTCAGCAGGCACAAAGGAGAGAGCACATAACCCTCATCTTATAATTATTGATTTAAAGATTCTACTCTTAAACTACAAAGCATTCAGAATCCGCTCTCCCGTTTACAGATGTGAACTCATGACCTCACATGTGTCAAAGTGCAGCCTTAGATCATCTGATGAGCCTTCAAAGAGAAACTTTTTGGTAAGGGCACACAATCTCCCACAGCTTATATATTCTATAACTTTATTTTCTGTCCAAGCAGCTTTGAGTTTCTACTTGATATCTTTCTATTCAGACAGATGGACAGACGAGCAAAATAATTGGGTCTCCTTCTCATTTTTCATATTTTGTCGAATTACAACACAGTTCTATGTATTCTATTTGTCAATGCATGTATTCATTTTTTTTTATTCATAATTATCACTGTGGGCCTTTAGGGCGATGTTTCCCCTAGTTTTGCACATCTAGCAACTGAAATTTTTATCTATTCTCTGCAAAATAGCTTAATTTCACTCAAGTTGTATGGAGACAAGATTGATTTACATGGTTTGGCACCAATTGTGATGTGGATTCAAGACTGAGCTTTGAGAAGGCTCTTAAAATACTGCCATATTCAATAAATGAACCTGTTTTGATGAGGTTTGTATCAGATTAAAGGTCTTTTCAAATTTTAGTTTGAAGAAAATGTTTTAACACCATGTATCTTTTTGTTCCTCTTCCCAATAATGCACTACTTTAATTGGTCTCTCACATAAAATCCAAATAAACTGCCTTAAATCAATAAACATATTAATGGATACCTGCAGTCGGATCACGTGTGCAGGTACAAAGCTCCGATACAGCTAAGAATCTATGCTTAGCTTTATTTTCTTATTTTTTTTTTAAAAATAAGTGAACATTAGCTTGAAGCGTGATAAAGAGGACAATCAAATATGTCCCCACTCCATTTTGCCTACTGTATGAGGTGCAAAAAAACTAAAGTGCTCAAGTGATTGATGAGGTAAACAATAAGTTGGCCAATTAGAAAGTAAGGCAGAGAGTGAAACTGACTTCTAAAGTTCAGACAGTAAGAGACAGGAGTAAACAGACATGAAAAATAGAAAATAGAAAGAATCTCAAAATCTCAACAGAGTTTTTCCTAGTTTTCCTATGAATCACAAATGAGGACAAGCAGTGTTTCTCTTATCTCCACGCTTCCCTTCCTGTGTTTCCTGTTTTCACCAACTGCCCATAGAGAAACACATCCCAGCATAACTCTAGAGATCAATAAAGCAACAAAATATGCGGCTTTGTACAGAATCAACAGAAGTGAGAAAAAAATAAATAAATAAAACAGCTTATATACAGATCAAGCAAATATTACATGATGGTACAGTGACAATGAAAACAGCAAAACAATACAAGAAGAAAGATGGTAAAAAAGAAATCAAGACAGACGATGACAATGTTTGGTTACCATATGTAGAAGAGGACATAATCGACATAGCTACCTAGAAAGGCCATGACACAGATGCTGATGGCAAACATGGAGCTGAGGCTGAGGCTACTGCCGTCCTCGCTGTGGAACACGGCGAGTGCCACCTCACAGTGCCGCCCTCGGTAGCCCTCGCTGCAGTGGCATGAGTAGCGGGACGGCGAGTGGGCCACACATGTTCCGTGTCGACACGGCCGGCTGGCGCAGAGCGTGTAGATGCACACTCTGCCCGAGGAGGTCTCTCTGGTCATGTGTCCCGGAGGGCACCTGTACAGAGAAGATGAAGAACTGTAAAGCAGACACATGAGACACTTGGGAAGCTGTCAAATAATAACAAAAAAAAAAGAACATTGAATTTTTCAGGAGTTATGGCGTCTAAGCTGATGGTGTAAAAATAAATCCCTCAGGAGTTACACCTCTTATATCAGATTCAAAGATATGTTCTTTGAAGGTTACAGAATGTTGACTGGAAATGAAAAAGAAAAAGGAACATGAAACTGAGACGCTAAGATTGGCTTTGCAGCAGTAGTCCCCCAGTATATTTGTACAAACTATCCACTGAATATCACTCATCCCTGCCCCCTGCTTCTCTGAGTGCTTTGTATCCCGAGGCTGTGCTGCAATCACAGAATATGGATGCCAAAGTCCCCACTGGTTTGGAGTGTTGAAATCACAGCAAAGGGACTTAGTGATCCTGCAGTGTTTAAAGGGCCAGCCAAAACTCTTATTGGTATACAATTTTCTTTAAAGTTGACTCAGTATTTGACAATCGGCATGCAACTGGTCCACTCGGCCTCGTTGCCATCTGTTGGACAATAGCGCATCAAGAAACGATAAAAAATTCACACAAAATTATCATACTAAGGACGCAAAACCTCCTTTCTCTGCATTAATTTATGTATGTTTTGTCATCTATTATTCATTCAAATGCAAGTCTTGCATAAATAACAGCTCTATGACTTCTAATTTTCTGCTATGAAATTAAGAATTGTCGACTTTGGACCACCTTAGAAACAAACTGTTTAGTCAGTCAGTCATTTTCAGTTGTATAATTATGACTTCCAGTTATAATGTAAAGAACCTTCATGTTACCCTTTACTGAGACATGCAGCTTCAATCAAAGACAAAACATATTGCATAAATACTACCAAAATTGGATGTATCTTGACATAGGATAGCCCAGTTCTTCAGTAGAAAAGATTTTGTATAATTTTTTACATCACAAAAAAAACTTTGCTTTAACCTGGGATTTATAGGCTTCGTATCCACTGTATGGACCTTAACGACAGAAATGAGAATGTTGTTACCAACAAGATCATTTCTGAATGTAAAACCCTGGCATTTGGTGACCCACAGAGTTCAGTTCTGGAACCTATTACTTTTGTCCTATCATCATCATTTTATCTTATGCATTCTACCTCCCAAGACTTATTCCTGGAAATTTCTTACCATCATTATGATAGCAACATTCAGTCTATTACTGAATAAGATAAGTTCTCATCTTTGATTAAATGCCTAGTGAGGAGGTATGCTTTTCTCTCCACTATGTCCTTGCAGCATCATTTAAGACAATTAATAAAAAGCAGTGGTTTTACCAACTATAGAACATCTCTGAGCTTTAATGTATTTTGTAAAAAAATTAGCCTAAAATGATTATTCACGCTTTTATGTCTCCACTCATTCCAGGATGCAGCTACAAGGCAAACACTAAAAAGAAGCAACAAATTACAGCCATTTTAGTGTCTTCGCACTGACTGCCCTTGCATTTTAGAATACATTTTAAAATTTTAGTCGTAACTTTTATAGCCCTATGTGATTGTGCTCTTGTTTATATCGCTGGTATATAAAGATTGATACCTCCTCTTCTGAAATCTGGTCACAGGTTGCTTGTAGTGCCATGGACTCATTATGAACTCACAGAAAACACTTTTTTTTTTGTTACATATTTTTTTGTTTTAAGTCCTTGTGCCGATTTATTTCCAATATTACTACATACTTTACTACACTTTCCGAAAAAACATTTTGCTCTTTCCACTTCAGGACATATAATTTCATTTTTAAGAATCATATGATAAAATGCATACATATAACAAAATTGCTTTGGTTTTGAAAATGGATCAATCATTTTGGAATTGATTGGATTATATTTAAGTAGAGGGGATTTTTTTTTTGCTAGTTTTGTTAGTTGGCACAATAAATATAACAGGAACTGAACTGAAGTTATTTATCCATTTATTAAAAATTAAATCTAATGAATTATCATTGTTGCTGATTCATGGCTGTGCTCAACTATTAAAAACATATTTTAAACAATGTTCGTCACAGAGATCCTAAGCAGATCAAAATAAGTAATTTCTCATTTGGTTGATCAAATTTGTGTCTTAAGTTTTCAATGTATTTCTTTCAAGGGACATTCTGACATTTTACTTGCTGATTCATGGCTTTGCTGAAGATCACATTAAGCAAAATTTCAGTATTATTTGCAAGTCATTTGAAGTTACTCTGAATGTGGAAATGACCTTTTGCATTTTCCTTTGAGTATTAATGAGTGCCACCTTTTAGCTGATCCTCATTATTTAGTTTGGATAGACACAAAAGATAAAAATGTAGAATAGGTCAGATAGTTGGACGGACAGACAGACAGAAAGGCAGACAGTTTTTAACTTTGCAAAAGTATAAATTGACTGCTGACATTTCTAACTTCATCTTAAGTATGATAATCTGATGCATCCTTTGTTTTTGGAGATCTGCATGCAAATATGTGCCGAGCGTGACTGCACACTTTAAGACCGCTTTAAAATGTTTGGTTGTTTATTCTCTATATTTACAGCACCTGCAATCATGCTGTCTCCAGAGGTCCAAGCAGACCAAGGGAGGGGAGCAGTGGTGCTTTCTGCAGGCATCTGAGAAGCAGCCGACAGAGACGCCCTGTGAAGCGACCAACATCTGAAGTCCTTCTGAATGCTGGTCCTGATCCAGGGGAACGGAGCGGCCATTAAACCTCACATCACGCAAACAGCCTGGCGAAGACAGAGGGAAATAAGGGAAGGGAGACACTAGTCCTCAGGGCAAATATCTTTTACAGGCACACATTTACACGGCAACAAGAGTGTAAACTGGAATATGCAGGCACACAAGCATTAACACTCGTAGACTTGCTGACATACCTGCCGACCAATGCTCTCACACTGCCAAACATACAAACAGCCTCGGGCTATGCTCTCAGCACGAATTTTTTTTCTGGTGTTCTTTCTTTCTACCAGTTAGTTTACTCGCTCTGTTGAAAGCATGAAGTCTTCTGCATCATGTAAATGCATATCAGTGCCACTGACAAACTCTGTTTATTTGTTTTGAACTATGGGATCAAAACACATTTTGTTGTGTAACACCTAGGGTCCAGGAAGAGGTAAAGCCTAAGTATCAAATCCACTCAAATTCAGCTGGGAGACACATTCCTTTGAAAAAGCAGATTATAAGTTACTACAAGTCATTAAGGAATTACTCTTTCATTTTCTTCACCGGACCAGAACTTTAATCAACTCCGATTTATAGTGAATTCCAAAAGTATCTGCAATTTGCAAATCTTCGAAGACATGGTTTTCTACAGAAAGTGACAAGTGAGGCAACAAAGAGCTTTTGTAAACCTCTTTCAGTCAGTGGTCCTTGAGATACTTCATTAAATTCTCTGTACCTCATTGAAATCATTTCAGAAAATTTGAAAAGCATACACCTGTCAACTGTATATATTGTTCTGTCTTACTGTGTGTGAGCAGAATCCAGCAGAAAACAAGATTTGAAGGTAAAAATGCAGGACGTTTTTACATAAGTTATTTGTTGTTAGCAATGCATTTAGTTTCCAAGCAGAAACCTACCCAAGAAGCTGCGGTTGTGTCCTGATGGGAAAGAGTTCCCAAGCATCACCACAGAGGGGTCAATAATAATCTCCTGACTTTGGCCGGGTGAGGCGGTGATTTCAAGTCGACCCCCACCCCTATCCAGCCTCAGGGTGAACTCTCTGGCGAACCGATCCAACTCCACCTCATGCCATTCCCCATCATCCAGGCGGTGGTACGGCAGTGAGATATTGTAGTCTCCGTCTCCCAGGTTGTAGAAAACAGCCAGCAGGCCTTGAGTCACCTGAAAACACAGTGGTACCTTTGTAAAATTCTTATATTCCAAGTGAAAGATTGAATGCATTTTGATAATCAAGATTTTGTTCCAAGTTTGAGGCATCCTAACTCTACAGTCGGGCACTTTTGTACTGCTGTAAAACAAGCTGTTCAGTTTTGTCAGCTGCTGCAACACTATTTCTCTTAGTGTAGATTTCAAGACTCAGGAGTAAAATTGCAAAATGAGGTGCCACGAAGCAGACTGACAGTCTGACAGAGTTGGATTTCTGCCATATTGCGCTGTGTTGATGTGCAAAAAACAGCTCTTGAGCATAACAACATTATAAGAAGTAGGCCAGCTCCCAAGGTGAGGAAAAGGCAGCTAAGGGTGAGCAAGGCAAGAATTGTGAAACTTAAGCACCCATACAAGCCCGTCTGCTGTAAAACCTGGCAGAAAAGTGGGATGGAAATTCCAACGGTAAGAATTTATTCGGCAATTTTGCAGCAATGATGCTCTGCCAGGTTGCTCCACACATCACTGCATGGCAAAGTCATCCCGAAGGCAAGGTATACATGAAACAACAATTATCTTCAGCAGTTAGGGATGAGTGAACACAATGGACAAACCAATGTGAAGCTTCCCATAACTGCAGCTTGTACATGTCCTGAGCTTAATTGGAAACAGTAGGTCTAGATAATTCACAGTCAGCCTGGCATGCATTAACTATTGCTCCCTCAGCAGGAGCCCCTTTCTACTGGACGCACATAAATGCACACCCATTTATAAATAGTAAAAAGTCTAAGCTCAATGTGATTTCCCTACTGCTTCATCTTGCCTGTAGTGCAAAGCAGAAATTGTGTATATAAAAAAAAAAGTTAATGCGCAGGTATAAATGATTATATAAACTTTCTGCAGTATCCCTTGAGTCATATGCAATCATCTCTTCTCAAAATATATTTCAGCATATTTCGGAGGTCTGAACTATGTCAAAGCTCTGATTTTGTACTCTTTTCAGAAGTTACTTGTGGAGTTTATCCCAGACACCCTCTAAAAACTTCTTCTCAGCAAGCATTACTCTAAATGTTTTCTTTACAGAGAGGCTGAACTCCTCTGAGAACCGAATGCAGTTTCTACCCAGCCTGCCCTTGGTAACCTCTGTGTGAAAAAGTACTTATTTATTCAGTGGGCACTCAATTCCATATCTATCCATAAGAAAAAAAAAAGAAAAAAAAACTGGGGCAAAGAGGTCGCCCTTTAAATTAGAAGGTTTAGTCAGAAAACACAGTAGGGTTGTGTTCAAGTGTTTCTGTGTGCTTTGGGACAACAAGGCTGAAAATGTTTCAGCGTGTTTGCTGCAGACAGACATCAGAAGCTTTATGCAGCTCACCAATTCAGTTCCACAGAGGGTTTCGCAGAAAAGCTCCACAGCCCTCACACCACACATTAAAGCCAACAGCCTTTTCCTTCTCCTGTCACTGTGGGACTGAAAAGAGGGAAGGGGACACTATTGTTTTTTTCCTCATGCAGCATAAAAACTAAAAGAAGAAGGGCTGGTGCTTTAAACCGTGCTGTCTGACAAATAAGTGCCAGCACAAAAACGAGATGTTTTTTTAACAGCAGACTGGCAGTGTGAAATCCGTAATAGAAACAGTTTCGGTGCAACCGGGTGACCTGTGCGTGACAGTCCTACCAGAGTCAATTACTTCCAGGCACTGTTCGCACTTGGCTTGTCAGCTGGTTAGATGAAATCCTTTGACAGGAAACACCACCATCATAAACACTCAGCATAGTGTCAGGCAGAAGACACATATGAAGTAAACTACACTGTCTGTAGCAGTCAACTAATTGGGTTGAAGAAAGTATGCAGATCCAGTGCCTTAAAAAAGTATTAGCACCTCTTGGGACTATTTCATGTTTTAAGACCTGGCAACTAAAATGTATGTTTTAAATATGAAAGCAACGACAGCAAAAGATACATGGGGTTTTCAAAACTTTTATAACAAAAATCAGTAAGTACTATGTAAATTTGTAGACAGCAAATTCAGTGCTTTAGAAAACCATTTTTCTGTGCAAATGCAGCTTCAAGTCTTTAAGGGCTACCACGTTTGCACATCTACAGGTTGAAATTGTTGCCTCATACCTCAAACTTAGGAAGATAAGTTGAGGAGTTTAGAACATGGATCATCTAGTTTTGTATATGGATAAGATGATTTAGGACTGGACTTTTCTAACACAGAAAAATAGATAGATTATCATGAATATGGAAACACAACACAAAATACTCAAAGGCTCTTAATGACAGGATAAAATGGACCTGCCATCACACCTTTGGGGTATTTGATAACCCAAATCTGAATTTTCTCCTGTTTTTTAAGACATGTTGGCCATTCAATTGGCCAACATGATGGCCAATTGATTTGAACTGATCATATGTGTAATGCTGGTTTTTCTAAAGTTCGTTTCTGTTTTTATGAGCAGAATTTTAGAAGATGCATAAAAATGTATTAAGAGTATCCCAATACAAATAATGTGAAGGAAGAAAAAAAAAAGCCACCTGTAGGGCCAAGGATATACACACAAATAACCCCTTAATATAGCAAATTAATTTTCAGTTTTTGTCCTGCTGAAAGGTAAACCTTCGAGGCTGTGTCTTCTTTGTCTTCTGTAAATCCTAGCATGATTTTTTTTCTTTATCTATCTTCCCCGCAACACAAACAGTTGTTTCCCTTCTAAAGAAAATAAAGCAATCACAGCATAATGCAGCCACCACCATATCTTACTGTGGGGATGGTTTGTTCATAGTGATGTGCAGTATTAATTTTCTGAAACAAACTTTGCAGGTAAGAGAAAAAGCTCAAATTTGGTTTCATCAGATCAGAACATGTTTGCTGTGTCCCCTACAAGGCTTGTGGCAAACTGACAACATGGCGTCTTGTACCTTTCTTGCACCAGCTCTCTTCTTTCCACTTTTGCACAAATTGGTGCATTCCAATTTGTGGAATGCACCATTAATAGTCTTTTTTTAGGATAAAGATTCACCCTCCCAACTTTCCACTGCTTTTCATGCCTGGCCTGTCAGTTTAGGTGGATGACTATATTTTGATGGGTTTGCTGTTGCACCATGCATTTTCCATTTTTGGATGATGGCTTGAACAGTGCTCCAAGAAATATTTAAAGGCTGTGTTATTGTTTTATAGAAAAAAAAACAACTAAACTTCTCCCTGGATATTATCCTTTGTATTCAGGTTGCTACTTGTACACTAATTTTCTCTAACAAACCTCTGAGTTCTTCTTAAAACAGCTGTACTGTCTAGTAATTAGGCGGTCTCTGAGGCTGGATTTTATTCAGGAGTCTTTCTTTTTAAAGGTGTCTTGAGATTACCTTTGTTGACAATTGGTGCTGTACAACTACAGCAAATTGTACTAAACTTCCTTACAGGAAGGCTTAATATAAATTTATGCAAATCAGTTTTGCAAAAAAACATGCATTCTTAAAATTATGCTCTACTTTATTCTGGTCTGTTGTGTAAAACCTGCATGACATACAGAGATGCATGTAGCTGTAATGTGATAAAATGTGAACAAGATAACTGTGAATACTTTTGTAAGGAACTGTTTTTATTGCATCTAGCGACATACTGCACAGACTTCGAGCTTACTTCTCCATATAAGCTGTCAGTACTCAGAAGTGTTTAACAAGAGATTCGACCTCCCATTTATTGCTATGCCCACTGACTCTCTTGCTATATTAAAATGGTTATGAAACTTTTAACCAGAAACAAAAATACCCTTGAATAAGGAGGGCCTATTATTTTTAATCAAACACTTTCCAAAAAGGCTCTCTGCAGATCTAGTCAAAGAGCCAGTAAGGAACATACATATGCCAGTCAACAACCCCCTCAGTATCCACCCATATGTCTCCAACCCTGATATTACTCACTCACAGCCTGACAAGCATCTGCTGCAATCATTTACAGGGCCTAATTTGAGGCTCACAAACAAGACAATCGCAGCTGTCAAGGTGGAGGCAGGTGACCAGCCGTGACTCACCTCTAAACGCAGGTATTCACTTTGCTCCTGGGATAGCAAGCTGAGGATGACCCCTGTTAAAGCGCGAGTACGGACCCCAACCTGGACTCTGGTCCGCCTTGCAGGGAGAGACCACAAGAGCTGCAGCTGAACGTGGCTCCGGCCGTCAAAGGAAAACTCTGGAGTCACTTGTCAATCAAAAAAAAAAAAGCACAAAAGGCTTGTTCAATTAATTCAGCTGTCACATGGGAAATACATGAGGGAATTACAGCGAGGGTGTGCGGCTGTGCAAAAGCACTTTATGTAAGACGGGGTTATCTTCCCACACCAGCAAGTTTTCCATTTGGGTCTGCACACCTCGTGAGGTTCAGACTGAAAACGTCATGGTCATTTAAAGGCAACTCTACAGGCCTACCTTGATCACAATGTGGGCCTGTAAACCCTTTTTCACACAGGCAGCTGAAAGAGCCCCACTCCCCGTGACAGCTACCCCGCTTGCCACAGGAGGGAAGCTGCTCCAAGTCGGTGCAGTGGTTATCAATGAGACCGCAGCCGGGCAAAGTGTTGGAGGATTCAGCGGGAGAACCAAGGTCATACAGCTAGATTGAATAAGAGGAAAAGAAACAGGAGAAAGAGAGTTGAAGAATGACACACTGAAAGAAGGAATGGGGAAAAATTTTTTAAAAATTATATTTTTATTAAAGATTAGTAAAAAGAAACATAATGGTAAAGTAAGATCAAATCTCTCAAAAAGCTGTTTTTGTGAAATCAATTTCAATGTTTGATAAAAACTCTACAATGGAACCTAAAAGAAGGCCTATCTGAGATAAAGGGCAGGAACATCTGAATGGAGACGCAATGAGTGAAAACTAAACAATCCTTCAGCTTTCATATGAATATGGAATAGGGCACCCAGGTGCTACTGGCAAAATGCAGTTGGCTGATCATCAGCTATTGTCAGCACCAATATAAAAATGGACGTATGAGGAGTTTGTTCATCTGGAGTTTTAAGGAGTCTGTTGTTAAAGTCAAGGCAGAAAAACAAGACATCAGGTCATATCTGTTAGGGTAGAGTGTGTTATAGCACATTCAGTAATCATGTAGTGGGGGGGGATGGGGATAAGAACGTTTGATTGCATTATGTTTGTTGACATGACAACAGTATTATTTATCTTTGGGCATCAAATTGAGGTTTTGCTGGCATTGGTATTTACCTCAATTAATCTGCTTTAATCATCCTAATGACCAAAACAGTATGACGTTAACGTAACGCGCTCGGGAATGAGTTGTGTCAATGTAGTGTTCTGGTAAGAATATAGAAACAAATGCAAATCTGTGTGTGTTTGTTAGTTGATACTGTTGAACTCCTTGTGTGGTTTATTATGCTCCTGGCTGATTGATGTGTTTTGGGCTTTTAATTGCTGGGCGGTATGCAGCTTGTGTATTCATTTTTTTAATTAATGTGCTGCTTTTTCCTTTACAATGTGGTCGATGTTATCATGTTCTCGTGTTTATTTCTATTTCATGTTTCCATTTCAAATCCCACATGTGTGTACTTTTAAAAACCTATACACTCAAAGACACATGCCCTTTTTTTCTCCCTTTCTGACATTACATTACACTACCTTTTATTCTGCTTTAGATCAGTTAATATTAAAAATATTTATATTTACTAAATGACAGAATGATAAACTTCCTGTAAATGTAAAAGTTTGCACACACTTTGTTAATATTTTGTGGCGTGATCCTTCTAGAAGATTTTAAAATAGCTGTGTATTTGATTTATTGCTTTAAATAAATCCAAAGTTATGACACTGTTTAACTCAAAATATTGGAAACAAACATATGACGAGTTCACAAGGTTTTAACACTATGATATGAACTTTTCCAAAGTCTCTACAGAAATGGTAAAGTTATTATATATTAAATTCCAATTAATAATAAAAAATTATACTGATCAATAAAAAAATATGCATGCAAGAAACATTTGTATCACTATCACAGATCTAAATTTCACCAATCACATAAATTCGTTTACTAAGTCCATATTACTTATAAACTTAGCTAGTTTCCTGTCATAACAGGACACATTGACGGAATACAATACAGCCACCTATTCTTCCAGCCATGTACTGTAATTTCCGGACTCTAGAGCACATTCTTAAAGGAAAAACCATTTTGTACATACATAAGCCGCACCTGTCTATAAGCCGCATGTGCCTACATACAGACGGTACACAGAAAGAGTTTTCAAAGTTTTAGTAATATACCTTAGTTTTTTTTTCCAAACAGTGCCTGTGACGCGGCAGTAACACAGCAGCAATACGGTAGCACAGCACTAACAGGGCTGGTTAAAAAAAA
>CAEFZY010053717.1:0-57443 GCA_903066815.1 Brachyrhaphis roseni | reverse complement strand
TGTGGTCATGAAATGTCAGATCTCACGAGACAGAAAAATATCTTCACAACAATTTTTTCTGTTTAAAAAAAAAAGAAAAAGAAAATATATATATATATATATATATATATATATATATATATATATATATATACAGAGAGAGAGAGAGAGATGAAATTACATTACAAGTAATGTTAGCTAAATACATGTATAAGTGGTGCACTTCACAATATATCATACTACAAAAATATTGCATACCTTCAGTTGAAGGACCAACTCTAGTCATCAATTGCTTTACCTCTTTCAGATGCATCCCTGCTCAAACACACCTGAATCAAAAGCCTGAACTCCCTTGTTCTCCAGCATTTAGGTGTGTTGGAGAAGAGAAGCATCTAAGTTGCAGGATGGTAGATATGGAGGACTTGACTTGGACACCCCTGCAGTTGAATTCAAGGTGAGTTTAAGCTTCATATTTAAAAAAAAAAAAAAGAAAGAAAAAGAAAACATATAGTAGTATATACCACACCCACATTTCTAGACCAGATAAACAAACCAAAAATCAACTTCAAACATGTGAGACTCAGCTGAAGAACAATTTACAAATCCATTTTCAAACAAATATGGCTATTTTGTTCATTAAAAATAAATTATTGTTTTGCTGATTCTTGAGCAAGTAAAAATTAAATCTATTAAAAAAAAAACAACAAAAACAATCAGAGTAAAGCTAATTTTGAATTTTTATTCATTTTAAAAGTTCTAATTTTCTTAGCCCACTATCAGTTTTAACCTGGAGACTTTGGCTCAATGCTCTAGATGAAGTATAACCAGTAAGCAATTTGGATTGATCTTTGGAAGGAGCACCTGACTTTCTTCTATCTCACCATCTAAACAGCCTTCTCCCCTCCATGACCCACCTGTCTCGCTTATTTGTCTGCATGGCAGGTGGTGTTCCAGAGCTTGATATGTGGAGAGGGCAGCGAGTGGGGAAATAAAGAACAGCGAACAAGCAGATGGAGTCAATAATCCAAACAATCTCATTAAGAGAGAGAAAAATCAATGAGGGGCAACTATAAAAAAGTAAACCAGTGCAACTCAATAAAGGAGTCACAGTACATTCAGAGGAAAAACAGACAATTTATGCACAACCTGATTGTGAGAAATTATTATGTTTTAAAAATAGGCCTAAATCAGCTGCTGAGAGATTTGGGGATTTATGTCATAATGCTGAATGAGCAACAGACAGGCAATGACATTTCCAATCAGACCTGTGCAGTAAATAGGTGTTTGTGATTATGCATGAGGAGCCTATGTCAGCATGTCATAAGATGGATGCCTTGTGTTTACATAATGCTAATGTGCAGTACTATTTAAAACTGAAAGCATCACAGAACTTGTTCAAACAGCTACAGCTGTGCAGCGCACTGATCAATACGACTGATCAATTACAAAAAAAGGACCCATGCCGACAGGGCACGAGTCAACAGAGCATAGGAGCGTAATCTTCATCTCTGCAGGATGAAGATTATACATAGACTGAGCATAACAATCACAGCAATACAAGCGTGCTACTAACAATACATAATTCACTTTAAACAGGATGGTGTAAATCAAATGATGATATACATAAAGACTGAGCAACAAAGCAAATTTCCCAAAACTACCAACATTTTTCACATTTATTGATACATCTCCTGAAAAAAGGGGGACAAGACCTCTGAATCTTTCTATGTGGGTTCTCTCTCACCAGAGGTTCACATTTCACAGTCTATTATTTTGTTCCCTCAAACCCCTCTTTAGTTTAATAATTTTTTTAATTGTTTAAATGCTCATTTCATAGTGTCTGTTATATATATATTTACATGCTGTATCTGAAAATAATTTCTACGTGGTTTTAACATTCAGAAATAGAGCACAGTCTCTTAAAAAGCGAGTTCTGCCGTGGTATAGAGCGATCCCAAACCCTGGTTCTCAAGGCTCACTGTCCTGCATGTTTTAGATGCATCATCACTGCTGCACACCTGCTTCAAATGATTGAATCACTTCCTTAGAGAGTTTTCAAATCCTGCAGAAGCTTGTTAATCACCTATTTATTTAAGCCAGGTGTGCAGCAGCAGGGAAGCACCTAAACATGGAAGACAGTGGGCAGTGAGGATCAGGGTTGGGGTCCTCTGATATGGAATATTACTCCAAAAACTAGAAAACATTTTAAGTGAAACTCATAGATTTTATAGATCCTTTCCTTTTACACCTGAAGTAAACTATTTCAAGCCTTTAATTGTGTGAATGTTGTAGACATTCACACTCTTGAGTTCCTCCACTTTATTTCCGTCCACTTTTTGCATCTTTACTTCTGAATACTTTGTGCTATTTCAACCATTCAACTTTTACTACATTCTGCTTATTCAGAATGTCTTTTGGTGTTGATATATTCTATGGTTTATGAAATATTCGGCTTTTTGTGATCCTCTTGGGCCCCACTGAAGTAAATCCAAAATTCCAAAATTTCTGAGAAAATCTGTTAAAACCTTTGCACTCTTTCATACCTAGCTACTTCCACATATAAACAGCTTTCACACTTTAAAATATAATCATATCCTTCAACTGCTTCTGTTCATCTAAACTTTTTTGTATCTTTTACAAAACGAGGTTGGAAGAAGAGATGGAAATAGGGCAGAAATTTGGGTTGGAAGTGGAATTGCAAGGAAGGTTGGAAAGAGCATTAGAGTTTGTGTTGCAGTTATATGCACTGCATTTTCATAGGAAATGCAAATTTTTCTAGTAATTTTGATTAACCAAAATGTTCAGTCGATATCCCCAAATGATCCAATAATTATAAGCTGTATTAATAATAAGAATATACAACCAGAGTAATTATTTTGAGTCTCTTTAAGCAGTCGATATGCCAAGCTGAATGAATCTTCCAATGTATCCAGAGCATCTGCTTAGCAGGAAATTAAGTAACGCTTTTTGTTTGGCATTTCTGTAAACACAAACAGATAAATATGTGCAGAGCTGATGGTGGGAAAGAATCCTGAACAGGACTCCCACATGCTATGTATCCACTTCTAAACTACATAAGATATTTGTATTATTAATAATAATAATACTTTACTTAAAGCAGCTTATCTTCATACGACACTGAAACCCAAGGAACATAGACTACAGTGGGATGATATTTATACTAAACAACAAGCTAAAAGGTAGGAGAAAAAGAAAAGTACATGCACAAAGATTAGCCGATAAAACTGGCCAACGTGTTTAACAAAACTAGGCAATAATAAATATTTGTACTAAGCGCAAATGAAAAAACAACAAAAATGACTGTAAATTAAAACTAAGCTGAATTAACTCTGCACAATGAAAAGATTAATCCAATGAAAAGATTAAGAAAAATGTATCTGCTGTTTCCAGTACAAAAATTAATATCATTAGCATTGTGTGCTTAATTTTTGTGCCTTTAAATGTCAAAATGTTATCACTTTCATCTCACTTGTCACAAGAGGATTTATACTAAACAACATAAATGTTGTTTAGTATAAACAACATTTATACGCTTATATGGACCACGCTTATAGTCCATATAAGCGTGGACTAACGGCCACACTTATATGTATAAAAAATTTATAACAGTCCAGAAGCCAGATATTTATGCTTTAAATCATAAATAAGAAGTTGAACATGTGAAAGTATTTTTTATTCTGCTTCAGAATCTCTGCATATTCCCACTCTATAGGCTTCAGGTTAGCAACTGCTCACACCTCTGTTACTGTGTGTAAGCATTCTATTGTCACAACACTGATTCCAACTACAACCTCAGTAACGCACACATGAATGAGATATTGTACTGCTTTCTAATTAAACCAAAACTTCATGACCTAAAATGACTGTTCAACCCTCCTATTTAACTTCATGAGGGTGTGCATGTGTGCAGCCATGGATAAGTACTCGCATCTAGATGTGGCCGTCTGATCGATTGCTGACTAGGAGACAGCTGCACCCATACACATCTATCCCTAATGTGTATCCTCACAAGAGCACGCAAACACACACGCACTCACACGCATGTGTGCACTCGTGCACAGAAACATCTGTCTGCAGCAACAGTCCACAGAGATAAGAAGGCTGACAAGAGCTGCAGGAGCCAAAGCTGGGAGCTGTCAAACTCATTTCCCAGTGACACCTCCAGGCTCCCACACAAACACAAGCACACCTTCGATGACTGGTGACATCAATTTATTTCCTTGCTGCCATTTTATGGGACCATGACTTTAGCATGCAATATTTAAATGTTGGGGGGAAAAAAAAAAAAAAGAGTTCCTAGTTTTTAAGGTTGGTCCCAAAGTACTTTAAGGTTCTTCCTGTAAAATAACCTTCTGATTAAACGTTGAAGTTAGTGATTAGAAGAAACCAGCTGGCTTGGTTTCTAAACCTGTCTGGAAATTGTCATAGAAGGAGGAGAGCATCTGGGATTTCTTGAGCTAACACTTAATATGAATCTGTATTTTCCATTGGGATAGAAAATACCTTGTTTTTAGACTCAGTTCTGCCCAATGAAAACAAATTCCTTTAAGTTCACACAAGCAAAGGATATTTTAATGATACATTCTAACTTTGGACCATTCAATTAGAAATACTTCACTTTCCTTCCCACTTCAGCTGACTTTGGGTTTTCCTTTTATGTTGTTTTTTTTTTCTGCTGTTTTTGGTGTTATCTCATAGATTATAGTGTGCTTAAAGCTCTGAAATAATGTCATTAAATAAATGTTTTTGGCTTCTAGAAGATCAGCAGTCTTTTAGTAACTTTTATGTTCTTAATCAACTTTGATTTCCTTTGCCTAAATGCTGTTTTAATAGATTTAAACTTGTATTAAGTCTTATGATTAAACTTACTTTGTCGTATTTTGTCAAATTTCTGTTGACTAAGTAAAAGAACAGATTTGATTTTTCCACCTCAAACTTTTGTAAGCGTTATTTTCAATATTACGCCAGTGAAAATACAGAAATCTCTGCTCACAAATTATTAAAGGGAGATGTTATTATGTAAAACTGACTTTAAACTTTATGTCATGTTATGATGATGTTCATCAAAAACATACCAAATGTTGCTTTTATTCTTTCATGCATATTGGAGGAATCCCTGACTCTCCTAATGTTGCTTTTCAGGGGTAGCCAAGCCCTTCCTCTAACAAAAGCCACCTATTTCCACAAAGCTCCGCCTTATCTTACTGACTAATTCTCAATCTAATACTCTTAACAATGGTTGTAAGCAGTATAATGGAAACGAATAATCCAGATGACATGTTGAAGGCAGACTGTCAGAAAGAGCAGGAGCTTCTCAAAGAGACAGAGGCCCAATTTCACAGTGTCAAATTGCACAGTCAACTTTCTTTTAAGTCACGTTTGATAAATACACATTGTGCTAAAAAATGTTTCAGTAAATTACATGATATTGCCCCTTTAACTTATTGGAGAGGTAAAGAATTCATAGTTGAAATTTATTTATGTATGCAATTTAATTGATTTTATCAATAATAATAAGACCAAGAGATTTTTGGATAAATTACACTAGTTTGAAAATATGTTAAATATTATTTCATCTTGAGAAGTACAAACCAAATACAGAGAAAGCTGTACTACCTAAAATTTTGTTAATATGTAGTTTTATCTACACATTCTGCCACAATTTGTCCTTTGAGGACATTTATGATCTTGATGTGATCTGAAATGAGAATGAATTTGACACCACTGCTGTACAATATGATATTTTATGTTTGAAGAATTTTTTATTTATTGGTTAAATTAAACCAATAAAAAATTGGCCTTGTCAGATCTGATAATACAAAGAGTATGCTGCCATCTTCTTAGAGGACTACTCACTTATTTCTTTTTTATCATTTATGGGCACTGTCACTTTCTATAAAATTTGGTGAAAGATCACTATGACATATATCAGCCGAGACTTTATGAAATGGCTCTCACGGCATATGGAGACAGCTGTATTAAATCTAATTACACAGATTTTACTGCTTAACATCAATGTTAAATGGCATGTAACTGGATTGACACATCCGTCTCCTGTTTTCGAGGTTAAAGACACACACACACACACACTTGCGCACCCCCACAGGATGAAATGTGTGGAATTTATTGAGTGTAGTGTGATGAATCCACTTAGTTCACAATCAAAGAATCAATCCTGTGCAGTGGGTAAAGTAACTAAATCCATGACTGAATTAGGAAGGTCCCTGCTCATCTGACATGTAGGATGTTTGATGTTTTCTCTTTACAAATCAGTGTGATCATTTTTGATTTCTCAGACAAATAAGACAAACATCAGAAATATGTGTTTGCTCTGTAACGGTCTGAATATTAGTTGTATTCAGTTACAAGACGTAGGCAGAGTCTAAAATTGTGAGAGAGTAGCTTGGCTGAAAATGTGTCATTCCTCTCCAGGGTTCCTCCACTTCACATCTAGTATGTTTTGATGATAGGTTTAGTCACATGAACAGGACTTTCTTGTGACTGAAAAAATAGAAGACTGGATGGATGAGTGTCAGGATCAAAATTATACTACTGTTCCTTTTAGTAGCTTTCATTTTACTCTATAGCGTGAAAAATAAATCAGACGATGATTAAAGACACTGCCATAAATCAGGTAGAATGTTAGAACAGCATAACTATAATTTTACTATGACAGAACATTTCATTTTCAGCCTTATTTCAACCTAATTAACTCATATATACGATTGTCATCATTTTAAAAGATATGCCACACTTACAAGGTAGTTTTATTTTTGTTTTGTTTGCGTATTATGAAGCTATACCTGCAACTTTTTCTGACATGTATAACTGTAATTTGTAGTTTATTTTTGAACACCATGTAGTAACTCATTATGAGGGCAACGACATTCTCTCTAATGCCAAGGCAACATAAGATACAAAATATAATTAATTTAAGTCAGCTGTGCCTTGAATAACTTTTCTATGCTTTTCTGCAAACACAGTGCAGTAGGATTCCTGCACCAGCTGCTGAGAATGGGGAGAATACAGGTCATTTCTGCAGGACTCAGACATTTTATCCTCTTCCCAGAATTTCATATAATTTTTTGCACTTTAATTAGTTGGAACCCAGTAGAATGTGAGAAAAGAAAAATTTACTTAATTAGGGTTAAACAAAAAGTTTAACCCTGGTGAAGAAGTGTAAACATCCTTGAAATAAATTAATCTTTCAATGCAGCAACGTCATTTCTTCAGTAAGGGAGAAAAATATAATTTAAAAAATTTGATTAAATCCAAACAATTAAGAAGTAATTGGTTTAAACAAGGAGAAATTGTCAATTAAATGCAACAACTCATACTGAGTAAATGCAATGTAGGCATTCTTAATTAATATTTTGCATATTTAAGTTAATTAGAGTGTTTAGGACCTTGATGAGTAATCCATAATTCTACGTTTTCTTGGGCTTTAAATAGGTCATTAAACAGATGGGCATTTTAATTTTCCAGTCCACTTCAAGAAAGACTTGTCTTGTGCTTCACGTGGGGAAAATAATGAAAAAAAAAAAAAAAGACGCTACAGGCTGGACCTCGCCCCTACTGACACCAGTTCCAAGGTGGTCCAGTGGCCCACTGGGATTTTTGTGTTAAAAAATGTTACAGGGTAATTATGTTACTGGAAGACGTCGACAATGCTTAAACACACAACTGTCTTATAAACAATAACTAAAAAGATACACTTAAAATAAATCAAAAATGTTTGCAGATCTGTTACTAAGTACTCAGCCAGTGTATCTAAAAACACTGTAATGCTGCTCACATTTAGAGCCGATCCAAGGCGTATCTGAACGAAGCAGCTGTTTAAAGCCCCCAGGCTTTCTTCAACCACATAAATGCTAACATTTAAACACAGACTACAGATATAGCATTTTAACATTTGTTTATCGAGAATGTCAGTGCTGCTAAATTTTATTTAATGTTAATAAATCTTAAATTTAAACTTCCCGAGCTGGGAAATTTACTTTGTAAAAGTGCAAAGAACAATTGTCATGGTTACATTGTTTTGTTACCACAGCTACAGTCTGATAATATGAGTTTAATCTTTGAATTTGAGCTCTTGTTTAGCTTGTTTCCTGAGCAAAACTCTGTGCTAAATCTAGTTTAAAATACAAACTCCCTTATAATTTTGCCTTAGCCTTAAACTAATAATAAAGGCTTGTCTTTTAGCTACCATGCTGTCACACACTGGTGATATCACTTTTGCTTCTAAATATTTAATGACCACTCATGAAAGAAGGGTTGAAAAAAAAAATATATTGATTACTGTTTCTATTTTGTCCTATACTGGAAAAAGAATCAGCTAAAAATCTGTATAAGCAGGTGAAAGTAAAAAAAAAAAAGTCCCAATAATTCTCATGGGTCTGTTTCTTAGAAAGGGAGGGTGAGGAATATTAAAAATCTCCAAAGTTCATTGTCAGAGGACCTTTGGAAAGAGTTGCATTTTGGGGTCACCAAGTCTCCCTACCAATGCTTAGATGCTATCTGTATGTTCATTGGCTGTTTCAGAGGGATATTAGGTATTCTATGATAGCCACGCAAGTAAACATGGGGTTTGTTGAGCTCTGCTGGGACTTTAACTGGGACATTATTCTTTAGTTTGAACTAAGAAGGAGCTTTTTAATAACAAACACAACAAGTGGGTCTGATGGCACAAGATTAATTTATGGAAAAGGACTTTATGCACAAGAACAAAAAAAGTATTAAATACTGAATGTTGGCCTGAAAATGAATCATGATCTAAAATGGGATGACTGACAGACAAACTGGTAGTGATGCAGTCAGATTTTCTGCCTGTAATCTGTCTGTGAGTCATTGTTGACTTCAGTCTTCTGGCACACTGTCACTGACCTCTGACTTTTTATTGTATAGACACATTTTTTTTTGTTATCTGTACCGATGATTCAGTGGGAAGCGTCATGCTTTGCCACTTAGCTCATTATATTTACTGATACAATGACAACAAGTGAATAATGGTTCTGAACATTTCATAGGCATTCAACATGCTTTGCAAGTCTAGATTTTGTGTGAGAAGTTGGTGGATTATTGATCTCTTGTGGCTCTCTTTAAATTATCATCTGTCTGAAGTAGAAAGTTGGTAAGGAACTTATTTATTCAGCTAATTAATTAGTACCTAAATTAAAGCAGCAGATGACTCTGGAGTTCATATACATATTTTAGTGAACAGCATATTTTTCCTGTTTGCAAAGAGTATGAACTTGCACTCAAAAGTGTCAAAATACTCAAAGGTGTGAACAGAAAGCTTTCATGCCTTTTTGTCAATACATAAAAAGGCTGTGGAGCATAAAAAGAGAACACAAAGGGTTTTTCTCCTATTTTCTATAATCTTCCTCTTCACTCTCTGTCCCTCATCTCTCTCTCTCTAAATCTCTCTCTCTGAATATTTTAGTATTGATGAGCCCATTACTGATGATAACACAGTGCAACATCAGCATCTTTCTCTCTCTCTTTCTTTCTCCCTCTGTCTCTCTATCTTTGTGTCTCTCTCCCTCGCACACTAATCAGAGGTCAGATTACAACTCCGCTCTTGCTGCTGCTGCTGCTGCTGAGCAGTTGTGTGCATTTCTGTGTGAGCGTGTTTGCTCAGCAGGGGGTTGGGGAATCTAACTTCCTGGCATCAGTCCAATAAATTGCAATATTTTCAAAGCTGAAAACCACTCACGTACATACCCCACTGGCACACAAATACAGATTATGAGGGTGATGTGTATTGGATGTAAAAAATTATGCTCAATAATCACACAGCAGATTAGCAAAACATGATGTTTTCTCAAAAAGCTATTAGGACGCATCAGGAGCAGAGGACAGCACAGACCGTGACCCTTTGTAGCTTAAGGGAAATCCTAAGACCCAAGCACATCTAATTTAGAGAGCTTTTCTATAATCATAAGCAATACTTGTTTTGTGTTGATCTGACAGTTTCTTTTGAATGGCCATTCAATCATTCCAAATTTTACTGCAATCCAGTCGAGGTGCTTGAATATAGCAAAATTATTAATATCAGTGGTAGAAGTTATCGCAAATAAATCATTGCAAATGCCTTCAGTTTTGGTACAGTACAATCAGACACCACATTGCATTGCCATCTTTACAATAATGTCCATATTGAAAGAGACACTGTTTTGCCTGCTGCAGTTACCTGTGCACTACATATGGCCACTGCTGCGGTCAGACAGCCACAAGACAACGTTATGCAGAGGACAACCAAAATATATCTAAATCTAATGGCATTCAAAGCAAAACACCACATAAATCAGGAGAATAACTGTCCAAGTTTTGTTTACACACAATTAACTGGAACATTAAACAACACAATGAGATTGTGTCATAAGTATTTATTACCAAAAGGAGCAAAACATTTTACCTGCATGTGCCATGTTAAATGTAGGGCTACTGTATGCTTATATACAAAATGAGACCAAATAGTTAGATCAGGAAAAAAGCATAAAGTCACATGCCAACGCAGACACCTAACTGAAACAAGCTTATGAGTTTTCTATTGACATTCTCACTTGTGTGACTATATTAAGTGTTACAATTGGAGAGTGTATTTTGAATTTGGTTGTTGTTGGTAACTGTACCTAGATTGCTTTGCATCAATCAGAAGTTGCTATTTATTTTTTTTCAACACCATGACGCAACTACAGAGCCTTAGACAGGATTTGTTTAGGCAAAGATTATAAATAAAACGGCAGACACTGTGTCGGCAAGCAGTTGGAAGTTTGAAAAGTTCATGCAAACAAAAGGCAACCTGCATATATCTAATATCTGATATTGTAGAGCTTTGTGGCTATTTGTAATAATGAGAGAATGGCTTCTTAAGCACCAACTCAAACACTAAAACCACCAGAATGCTTCAAAAAGCTTTTAGTTTTGTAGGTTAAAATTGCATGGCTGCTCTCATTGCTCAATCATATCAGGTTCATATTGAACAGGTTTGCATGCATTGCTTCTGCTATTTCGTATTTTGTGCAGGGATCACGCTTCATTTCATGGCCTTCACTGATCACCGCCACTATATCAAAACAGCTCTAGCATAAGGGAAACAGGTGAGACCAGCTACTGAATCTAATTGTATTTCAGAGATCACTGACATCCATGTGGCAGATTCATTACTCTCTTTGGTCTCTGGTTATTTTTCTGCTGGACAAGCCAACGAATGTTCAGCGTAAGAAGCTTAGTCTTCTGTGTGGACTGGTGAATGAAAGCCATTATTCCTCAGGGATTTCCTTGATTTAATTTAAAACCTATTAACGAAAAATTAAATAAAAAGTCCTCTATATATCTATTTTCCAACTTCTACAGACAAATTTGTTGATATACCAACATGTGGTTGCTTTTAAATGTTAACAGTCCGAAATGGAAAAACACAAAGGGAATAAGTTTCATAGTTCCTGAGGGAAACGCTCATATATAAAATATGCACATACTATTTGATCGACCTTAAGTTTGATCTCATAACCGCTCAGCTTAATCAAGAGCAGAAAAATCAATTTAATTGCCAATCAATCTAAGCAGTGTGGTTTAGTTTATTTACTAATACTAAAATGAAAATGAAGAAAAGGACCTGACATTTAACAACTCTTTCTTTTTTCGCAGACAGGCATCCCTAAGAGGCCTCCTGACAAACATTACCTTGCAACATCAAATCAATGCTGGCAAATTTGGAAACAATAGTTAATGATTACCACAGAGTCTATAGGATGGTACTTTGATATGTTCTCAGCACAAATTGAATAGACTGAGTCAGGATACAGCATTAGCCTGCTTTGCTGGAGCATTACATTACTAAGATGTGCTCAATCAGCCTTGGAATGACGTCACAGTGAACACTGTTTGCTTACAGACAATGAAAACCCAAAGTTCTGTGTCTTAAAAAATTTGAATATCACATAAGATAAATACAAAAAGGATGTTTTAAACAGAAATATCAGGCTTCTTAAAAGTGTGTTCATTTCTACGAGCTTTACAGCATCATTGCTCTGTGGCATGGAGGCAATAAGCCTGGGGTTCTGCTAAGGGGTGATGGAGGCTTATAGTTTGCTTGGATAGCAGCTTTCAGGTCATCTGCATTCTTGAGTCTGGTGTCTCTCATCTTCATCTTTACAATACTCCATAGATTCTTTATGGGTTTGTGTCAGGTCAGTTTGCTGGCCAATGAAGCACAGGAACACCATGGTCATTGAACCAGGTATTGGTACCTTTGGCAGTGGGGCAGGTACCAAGACCTGATGGAAAATGAAGCAGCATAAGGACGCATGAGGTGTTCTATGATTTCCTGGTAAATGGCTGCATTGACTGTGGACTTAAGAAAACAAACTAACAACAGAACAAATAGACTAGGATCCAAAAATGGCATTTTTGGCTATGGTGGTCCACCATGATTGTTTATATGATAAGCAAAGGTGCTTGACAACCTGCACATACCAGAGGACGTATGTGCAGGTTGTGTTGTTTCAAAAATTAAAATAAAACACAGCAGCCTACAAGGATGAGAGTGACCATGTTAAAAAATTGATAGGCTCTTTCACTACTCAGATATTTTTATCTTCAAAAAGATGGCCACAGAGTCACAATTCGCATTTTGAAATGAAAGTGGAAGTTAAAGAGACACTATTAGAGATATCTTATCAGTGCTTTATGAAATATTTTATTTGAACAATACACAATTATAGTAGGACCATATATCCAGGTAAAATAAAGAACTCCTCATCAAAGTGTCTCTATACAGAATAAAAAACAGAGAGAATTCCATTACTGTTATTTCTACCAAAGAAAAATGAAAAAATCATCTATTTCAGCAAAACGATGCTTCACTAACACTATGTGATAATAGCTGTAACACCTGCTGCAAGATAAAATAACACCAAGTTGGACATGAAGCGGCATATTTATTTAGCATAGCATTATTTGTAACTACAACCTAATATTATAAAGCTTGTTTTAAGTTTGACTGACTAAAATAAGCCTTGTAATCATTCCCTATGTTGAGCTTTTCCACATTTTGATGTAAACCTCCCCAGATAGTGTTTAGTGAAGATGTGTCTCTAACCCTTTTTTAAAAAATATTTTTAATTGTGCTAATAATAACTATCTTAGATGTTCTATTTTTTCCTTACTTTTTAGATTTTCTGTTTTAATTTACCTACTTCTGTAATTACTAGTATTATTGACACACATCCCAAAGTGTGTTCATTGTTAACTTCATAGGCCATCTTCATTCGAGTCCATCATTTTGCTGGCATGCAGTCTGTGTTTTTCTCTCTGCGTGCCAGCTTACGTGTTGGTTAACCCCACCCGGATTCACTAACTCACTCACACACACCTGCCCTCTTCCCTACATGAAACGCTCCCCCTTCACGAACATTTTGACTCCTTTTTACTGGGCAGACAGTAAATAATCTGACCTGTTCCTCAATCTGTCCCTGGTCACGTCTCTCTTATTATCCTCCTCCAAATCAACTGAATTGCTAATTCTCCTTCATTCTGAGGCGCTGAACCCGCTTCAGTGATTCAGTGCCGCAGAAGGAGAGAGGGAGAAAACCACACAAATCATCAAACTGCTGAAACTTTACGCTGGACTTCAAGCAGCACGGACTCTTTGCTTCTCCACTCTTTCGCCAGACTCTGGGAACGTGATTTGAACTAAAATCAATGCACTGTGAAAGACGCACTATAAGAATATGAAATTAACTAAAAACTTTACTCTCATCTGAAAAGATGACTTTGGAAGAACAGAGCAACAGTCCAGACTCTGGTTTAGGAGTGGAGAGACATAAGGAGTGCAACATTTGAGCCCATGTGGAGGATTTGTTTGTGTATTCCTCTTGATCAGTTAACTCCAGCCTCATTGAGGCTCCAGCCTCATTGAGGCTGGAGTTAACTGCTTATGAAGCTTATGAAGCTTCCCCAATTTCATTAACTGATTTAATTTGACAATCTTTTCAAGACTGCTGTTGTCCCTGTTGCTGGAGCCTCTTTTTCATTCCACTCAACTTTCTCTGAAAATACTTGTACTCTGTGAACAGCCAACAATGACCTTTTGTGTCTTACCCTCCTGATAGAGGGTGTCGAGGTCTGTCTTCAGGACCTCGACACCCTCATCTATTAATCAGTACTCTTCCTCATATTATACATTAAAAATCATTTTTCAAAATTGATCTTAGATAACATTCTAACTTTCTGAGACACTGAATTGTTGGATTTCCATTTTCTGTAAGCCATGATTATCAGAATCTGACTCCCCCTGATGACAGTGATTTATCTCTCAGCCTGCGGCTAGCCACCCTATGAAAGAATCTTATTTTAGCTGCTTGTGTCCTGTATCTCAGTGTTTTGGTCACAGTCCATATGGCTATAGGTGAGAAACCGAAAAAAGACAAATCAGCAAACCGAGAGCTTCTCTTTATCTCTTTCCTCAACCGACAGACCGGATTAACACTTGTATTACTACAGATCACACCAGAATCCATCTGTCAATCTCCCAGCCTCTTCATCCTTCCATCAGTCAAGAACAAGAACAAGGCTCTTGAGCCCTCTACACTTGAAGCAAAGGCGATTTAGAGTGCCCGCTCATAGTCTAGAAATGTGGCTTTACGACTGGAATAAATAATATATCAGATCCGTCAGAGGTAATTAGGTTATGTCAGAGGTTATATTGGCTTATAATATTACATATTTCAAAAGATTCAACCGGCCTTATTGTGAGTCACACCATAAATGTAAACAATTGCAAAGTTTTTAGAAAATAGCACACTATTAAATCCTACTTAAGGTATGAACATGAAAATAATTGATAGAAAAAGAGAACCCAGAGAAAAATAAAGTGATGAGCAATAGTTAACTGCAGGTATTTAAAAGTATATATTTGCAGGAATTAAATGAAGTAAATGTGACAGACTGGTGACCTGTCCAGGATGTAGCCCGCCTCTCGCCCGGATCGTAGCTGGAGAGAGGCAACAGCACCTCCGACCCCATTAGGGACAAGGGTGTTAGCAAATGGATGGATGGATGGATAAATGAAGTAAAAAGAGACAAAATCCCATTGAACTGATAGGAAACAGAGTTAAAAGCTGGCTAAGGTAAGAACAGGTGTGAATGAGGCAAAGGTCAGTGTTTCAAAGTTTTAAAACAAAAAATTCCATAATACCAATGGCTTCATTTATTGAAATGACAGAGAAATATGTGCAGTTCAAAGGGAAAACAATTGTCTGCTAACCAGTTTGTGCATCTTAAGCATTTTAAGCCCTTTTCGGTCTAACACAGCAAATTAGTCAATTTTCCGCAACTTTACCTATAATTGCATGACTCCTTATTGAAGCACAGCCTCGTACCTTAAAACAAGTATATTGCTATTAGTTATGAAGAGTGCTGAATTAGAGGCACAAACCTTATTTGCTCAAAGTCAGCACTTGAAAACAAGTTTTAACAAGACCATTTTCACAGGCAGAATTCAATTAAGAGTGATTTATCACTTCAAATGGATGCGCTCCTATGTATTAGGCGAAGAGAAGCCAGTGTGAGCTATGTGACGATTCTCGGGAAGACTGAAAGGCGCGATAGGGTCACTGAATTATCTGTGGAGCATATCCTACAGAAGCACATTGAAGGAGCATTTACAACCAGCTCGCAACACTTGGGGTCGTCAATCTCGCTGTCAGTGGACATGATGACACCCAGCAGGTCACACTCACTCACACACCTACACTCACTCTGCGTCTGGCTCACGGTTTACACGCCGTGTGAATGTCTGCAGAGCGCTTCTTCTGAATGCAAATACCTGAGCAGGTAAGCGGAGTTATAAGACAGACTTACATCTCAGAGGACGGAGGTTGGTTACGGCAGAGGAGCGCGTGTCCGCACGCCTGTCCCATCGCGCATCCTGCCCGGCGCCTCCTTCTCTAACCCGGCTGCAGTCAGTGGGGGGGGGGAGAGCTGGCGGGAGAGCAGCCTGTGTGTCGGGTCTGTCGAAAGAGGATATGCGTTTGGATGGGTAGATGATGACTGGGTGTGTGCTTCCTTGCTTTCTCTCTCCCGGTCTGCCTGCCAGCTTGCTCTTCTCTCCAGCTCTGATAGCGCGCAGGGATTGGTCGGGACCCGGTAAGTGATATTCGAGCCGCGGTGAGCGAGCATATAACAGCTGAGCAAAGAGACAGAGAGCAGCGGCAGAGAGAGCCCAGCCGTTCAGCACTACATAGATGCATCAGGAGCCAAACTGAAGGATCATCCACGATCACTCTTTGCTTCCCTCTCATGCAATTTCAGAATTTCCAACCGTGGACATTAAAATGGGCTGCGAAAATTAAACTTTGACCTTGTACCTTTGCACTTTGGCGCATTTTCACTCTGTGTTGCACACAGACACCGTGCATTAGATCCGCGGCAAGACAAGATCTGGAATTGATTCCTCTCCCCTCTGAGAAAGATCTCCCTGGCTGGGTCAGACTGGTTTCAATAGGAACCACACGCTGTTCCTCTCCACGTTGGCAGTCATGGGACGCTGCAGGTCTCAAAGGTCCGTCACATATCCCTCACCATATAAGGTGCTTCCAGGCTGATAAAACAAACCTGGAATTTAACTAATAAAACTGCTGTAAGAATTTGTATGCATTTGATCTGGGTTGATTTTATTTAAAACTTTGTTTTTATATCAATAAACTCATACAAAGTCATTTACCACTTAGGTGGGTACAGTACCGTACCTTCAGACTTGTATTAATCAGTGGCACATGCTGACATTTTGGGGAGGACGTGCTGAAGTGGGGAAAAAAGATCCTATGGAACCACTGGCTGCAAGTAGTGCAAGATTTATTATAGGCATGTATATAATCCATTTGTTGTCTGATGCAGATGTTTAATGATGCCCAGACAAAAAAAAATTAAGTGAAATAAATCTTAAAACAAAAATGTTATGAAGTTCAAAATGTTATGAAATTCTTAGACATTTCATAACAAAAGTATTGTAGATTGATTGAAACACAGAACACTGCCTCACAACCAGCTTTTAAGCTGAACTTTCTGAGTCAAAATTTGAAACATTATCCTTATTTTGTTTTTCTTACTGAGCACCAGGTGTTTTTCTTGACTACATCATTCTGTACTTTTATGACAAAATATCCTCTGCACTCTAACTTTTTATTGCATCAAAGCAAGGCATTCTGACAAATCTACCAGGTTAGATCACACTAAAGTTACTTTCATAAACTTGATTAACCATTGACTGTTCTGCAGCTTAAATCAGCTATACCCAGGGGAAAGAAATACTTTGCATTTCTGAAATCAGAAATTCTGGCTTATTAATTCAAATACTCTTGCTGGAGGGAAAAAGTAAAATAAGACCAACTATTCTATTTTATATTGACTTTAAATAGAGACACAACAGGCAACATTTCTCAGGTTATGTTTTATTAATCACATAGAGGTACAAAACAAGTGCAGTCAACAGGTGATAAACAACCGGAGCACAAAGTTAAACTTAATTGCAAATCATCCTCCTTAATGCATATTTGAAACCTACAAATTGATATTGATTGATACCAAATATTCCTGATTAACAGTTGAAGTCAGGGGTGCACGCAAAGAAGCTATATTCCTACAGATAGCTCTGCTCTATTTTTCTATTCTAACCGATACTGTTTCTTTCATAAAATTATCTTATTTGCCCTTTATTATAAAAAGAGACAAAATCTAGAATTGGTTTGTGACTAAATGTTACTAAAATTGTAATTTTAATGACTCTATTATGAAAGTGAGTGTGGCATGTAGACCTTTTCCCTGACCATGACAGCTGCATTGTACTGACTACTGACTGCCTTAGGATCAACACATAATCAGCGTGAACAAAGAAATTTTTTCTCTCTCTCAGGACTGCAAGAACAAAATTACATTATTCTGTTCATTGGACTTCTTGCAGCTTGACACACATTCTGAGCAGAATGGGTGTTTTTTGTTGTGTTTTGTGCCTGGTGTCTGAAAACTACTATCTGCAAATGCCAAAACCTCTCAATGAAAACTTCACATGAGGTCCTGTGAAGTGTATCCTGGCCAAAAGGAACATTGTTCCTGCCACCTCAAGTAAAAGAACAAAATGATCTGTTCTTGAGCATTTATTGGCATTTAGTAGTAAGGTACAAGTTTGATTTTAACATTAGCATTGTTGCTGAACTAAATGAGACATAAACTGTTAGACTTTTAAAATCAGTTTCCACAAGTTGGTATGACAACCACAGCTAAGAGGAGGTATTCATTGGAAACAAATACCTCAAATGCTCATAGGCTAACAAGTTTCATTTTATCAGTGTAGCTAAACTTTTAAAAGATGCATTAAGTTCTTGCTCCAACACAAAAACTCTCTCAACCACTAATCTTACAATATTTTCTAAGATTTACGAGGTTGAGATGCTCAATCAAAACATATATAGTCCACACAAACTCACTAACATCTTCAGCTGGATTTCAACGACAGTGAGGAAGGACATTACAAGAAAACTATTTAAGTTGATTTTCTTTATGCTGAAGACCACATTGGAGAACTCACATGTTTGATTAATATTTGATCATTTTAATGGACATTATTCATTATGCTCCAAAATTCTGGCTCATGGTGCAGTAAAAATCAACTGGGACTTAATGCCATTGCAATGACTGGTGTGCTACTGGAGTCGCATTCAAAGATGCCTGGGAGCTGTTTTACATTTTTGCTGACAACTGAAAAAGAAAACAGTAGAACTATTATTACCCTGTAGCCTTCAGTCACGAACACCACAGGTGTTGACAATTATTTAGCCTAATTAATTCTTCACCTAGGGCTCAAGTGCACATACAGGCTGTGACTGATTGACAACTTAGTAATTTCTGTTTAATTGGTTGCACATACTAATCATCACGTTAATCATCAGAATTTGTGGCATCTTTACTACTTCTTGAACTGAATAACCTCTAAATCTAAACCCCTAAATTTCACAATATCAGACTGAGCAGAGGACAAATTTGCCATAAATCCAAACATACGTGTGAATTTCCCATTTCAGAGATTAAAATTTGCTGCAGCAGTAACATCACTCTGTTTCCCTTGTCTTTTTTGTGCATATGTCGTCATCTGGAGTTTTCTTTTCCTATGTCAGTGAAAACAAAACCGGACCACCACGTGGAGAGGCGGAATAACAAGTCTGGGTTTGTGTGATTCTCTTCAGCGTTAGCAAACACAGTTCATTTACATTACTGTGCAACAACCCGGACCTCTAGCACCGACTGTCAACAAGTATGACTGGGAAAGCTTGAAGACAAAAGCTTCTGTCTTATGTAGTTAGAAATATATATTTGTAGGTTTTTTTTGTTGTTTTTATTCTATGTTTTCTATAAGATTCTGCCTTGTGAGGATTTGTCATGACAAACATGACACCCGTCATGTCCTGCCACTCTGTTTTTGGCTTCTAAAGTATCTTGCTGTGTGTCCTGCAGAAAGTTTGTGGTTGCATTAAAGTGTGGAGAATTTTCTTTTCTTCACTCATAGTATTTACCTTGACAGCAAAAGTTATCTGGGTCGGCTCTGGGCCAAATTTAGGTGAGCATTTTCACAGACCCATAAACAGACCTGAGTCAGAGTTTTTTTTACTTCTCTTTTTTTTTTTGCCATCTGGTGTGTTAATTAGCTGTGACTTTCCCCAAACATTTGAAATGGCTCAAAGTTACACTGAAGCAAACTGATTTTAAATAACACAAAGTTTACAATTTTAAATCCCTTGAAACTGCTTGAATCAGGAGTGATTTCCTTATGACTTCTTCTGATATTCTAAAAACAAATTTCTAAAAATAATTTTTTTCAGAAATTTGTCTTTCGGTTTCTGCCCAGGCCAATTGATCCTGGTTTTGCAGTGGTGCATCGCAAATTTAGTTTATGTTATCATGTCTTTGAAGAGGTAAAGAAAATATTTTCAAGTGAATAAACGCAATGTTATTTTAACATTTTGATGCCGTTTTCTTGTCACTGTACCCCTGTTTAGTAGAGCTTAGCCAGAGCTGTCAGCAATCATGGTCACAAGTCTCTTCCTCATTTTTTATAGTTGGAATTTGCAAAAAAATGTAGGAACTTTTGCCCTATAGCAATCCAACTAGTTTAAGTTAATTGCCATTACTGAGTCTTAATGGCAAACCTGCATTTTTACATCAGACCTTCACACATCATAGGTACAGCAATGTAAATAATTCACACCTTTTTGAAGTGCTTACCTTTTTATAAGAGGTTGTATTGTGAACCCCTGCTTACATCCCATACTCCATGTTTTTCATCGTATTTCTAGCATCCTTGTGTCGAATGACATGTTCTCTGTTATTTTTCCTTGTGTTTAACAGGCTACAAAATGTCTGGGCATGCAGCACAGCAAGTATTTGATCTATGAGGAATCCTCCCACATTGTTATGAATCTACTTAGCAGTGACATCTGGCAACTATTGAACTCCGCATGTCTCCACTAAAGCCAAATCCAGTCACTTCAGTTAACATTAAGTGACATCAACTTTTGTTTTCTCAAAGCCGTGTAGAGGGGAAAATGCACCATTGCTCCGGGAGCAGAAGAAAATCCTACAATCTTTACCACAGCTGATCATTAAGAGCAATACATCCACCTGTTCTTTAATTGGTTTTACCTCATTGGTGTTGTTTGGGAGCTTCACTCTCCTCTTGAGAGGTTCATCTAACCTGTGTTGCTTCATCACAGTGTGTTCAGGTTTAGTTAGCTGAACTCACTGCATTCACCTGAGTGTGCAAATTGTAAATGGACAATTAAGTTGGTGGAAACCGAATGCAGCTGACTGGGAAGAGGCTGCAGGGCATAAGGAGATGATCCTGAAGGGTCTATGTGTCCCCTCTGGCCTGGGAACATCTTGTGATCCCTCAGAATGAGCTAGAGAGAGGGGTATCTGGGTTTTCCTTTCCTTTTTTGCCCTTACACCCTCTGATAAGTGGAAGACGGTGAATTGAGGGATAAGACAGGTCTTTTACCCCCAACCCAAGAAAAGAAGCTGGTCTAATTTTCAGTTTAGAATGCGTTTCACAAAAATCCCAAAAAGTACGGTGATGTCGAATCTATATCAAGATCCCAAGTTGATACTTGGAATTAGGTTGAGACATATGTAGTTTTTTATTATGTTATGTTTCTTGATTTTCAGTATTAAGAAACTTGAAAATCTATTTCCACAGACATGGAGATGTCCAACTTTCCATCTTGTATCAGATTTTTTTTTGTTAAGCAACGTTTCTGTATTTATGCATCACTGTCAGATTTTAGTAGATGTGAAAAAAAAAAACGTAACATTTCAACACTACACTGCAAAATTCCCACCGTATCAAGACACTACAGAGCTTTATTCCTCCCTCCACCCAACCAAGCAGTTATGGAAATCATTGTAAACTACATTGTCATGAACAAAGAAGTACTTCCTATACTTGGAAACCCAAAGAACACAGAGGATGTGTGAAAGACAACTCTGGAGGACAATTTAAAGACAATAACACAAGTTTCATTATGGACCATCAGGTGTGGCTTATATAAGGGTGATCCTACTATCTCTACAACCAAAGCTTCTCAGACACTGCATGGAAAACATATAACTGAAGTTAAAAAAAAAATAGTGAGACATAACAACACTAGATTGCTAAAATGTCCAGACAACACCCAAAAGAGGAAAGATAAAGATAATTGTACAAGTTGCACATTCATAGCACTACAGCTCTGGTAACGTACAATTCATTAGATTCAGGAAAGGAGCTGGAGTTTGGCAGATCTGCCTTAGAAGAAAACTGTGCAGAGATACTCTTTAAACTACACAGCAAAAACAGAAAAAAACACTAAAACATTGCAGTAAAAGAGTACTGTCAGAAAGATTTGGTCCATCTGAGTCATTTATTGACAGCTATGGGATGGAGAATGACAGGTAAGGCCCTGCCGAATATCCAGATTGAAACAGACAAATGAGCCAAACAACTGAATTTTAGCGACTGACCAAGCAGACAAGTAGGCAGTGAGAGATGCAGCGATTCCAAAATGAAGAAGATTGAGACAAAATGAGGAAAAAAAGACATGTATTAATGACTGTACATGATGTTGGCACTGTTGGTGATTAGAAGGATCAATGTTAAGATCATATGTCATGTTCCAGCAGACTGAAGGAAACCATTTGTTGTACAGAAAGAGGCTCATAAATTGCATACTGCTGGAAAAATGTACTGGTGTATATTTTTATATTAGTTGGCTTCTATGGACTTCTTATCTGAGATAAAATCTGGATTTTTATATCTAACAGATCTGTGCTTTTTCTGTTGGGACGTCATGCCATCTGTCATACCACTTGAGAGTAAATGTAGCATAAGCATTGCAGCATAGCAGCTTACCATGATCAGATTACATATTAGTGGCATGCTATCACAGAAAGCACAAAGGTCACACAAGCTTAAGTTCTAGAAAATTCAGCTAATGTTGAGCGATGTCTGGATGTTTTCATCTTGAGCTTAAAGTTCTTACATATATACAATGTCCTGACATTAACGCGAAGTTCCCTAGAACTACAAAAAGCCCCAAAAAATGAAGGCTAATATAAAGATGCAGGTTTTGTTTAACCATGTTGTAATTGCGGTTCCTGTGTTTTATGTAAGTCACAGTATGTATTTTGGGCTGTTTCAGACCTCAAAAGTGTGTTTATTTCTTATTCTTTGCACATGGATTTTCTCCATTTCACTGTCCTAACAGATAAAATTTGATTCAAGCCAGACTGTCTTGCTGTAACAGAAAAAGACTATAGGAGGTCCCAAAATCAGAGCTGTTTGTTCAGCTTGTCTAAATGTAACCTTCTATCTTTGTCTTCGCAATCTATGGGAGCTGTGCATAGAAACCATGTTCAGCATTCACAAACAAACTAATTGTAGAAAATACTTTTCAAAGCTCAACTCAAACTGTACCAGGTTTTTTTTTGGTTTCCTACATATGTTGTGTCAAGTTAATTCAAAAGACATTTAGAAACTGAACCAGAGGAATGTTCTTGGAATATAGACAGAGGGAAACATGACAAAGATTGAATAAGATATTGTATGTTAGAAAGCTGGGTGATAAGAAATAGCGATGAAAATGAGGAACCAGAAATCTCTAAGGGATACTATGAGTCTTACTGTTATCACTTTTTGCTTTATGTGTGCGTTAAAAGAGAGCACATTTGGTCACATCTGGTTTGTTAGCATTGACATCTATGCTCCTCAGCTGTGTCTAAGCTTGTATTTGTATGCGTGGGGGGTGGGGGGGTAGCGTGTGCCAACTGTGTCTAAATTCAAACAGGGCTATCAAGAGTGTACTGGGAGTTGGGTCAAAGAAACATCTTCAGTGGACTCTCATCACCAGCTGGAAAAAATATTTATGCTGCTTTTTGAGATTTTTTTTTAACTGACTGAACTCCACTGAAAACATAGAAGTATACTAAATACACAGATGATGTCATGATCCACAGCTGTTTGTGTTGCTGTTTTCACTTGTGCTTAAGTTATTTTAGTGTTGTTGACATGTGCATATTACTTTGTTTACATATTAGTTAATTCCTTTGTATCCAGCTTCTTAGTTCTTCATGTGTCTTTTTCTGCATTTGGTTAGTTAGATCCTCTGTGTTTCATTTTAGCTTCTCCTGGGCCCAGTTGTCATTATAAGGCTGAATAAATATAATTCACCAATATCGTATTGATTGATATCTAATTTCCAGTTAACTTTCAGGTTATCTTCCCACTGAAAGTTTCAACAAAGTTTTCAGAAATTAACTGGAATTTTTCCACATCTGTGTAAACCTCTTATCTTCATATATCTTTGACACAAAAGAGAGACTTGCAATAGGGATTTTAGTGTTAGATTTGTGTGACTCATTGAGTCTTTTTGCAGTTTATGGGCTTAAATACATCCAAGGTAAAAAGTTTACCTTTGCATTTCCATAACAACAATTAAGGACTTTCCACCACAAGGACAATAAGGAGCTGCAGCTGTAATGCGACAGCAGTGTTTGGTGACCGGTGCTCTGCAATAAAGTGCACTGGAGCCTATTTTTATGAGAGGGGAAATTCTTGTTGCTTCAGTTTGTGCTCAAACACAGAGCAGATCTGCCTCTGGAAATAAGGTCAGAATGAAAATCCAACCATCCCGGCTCAGTTTTTAACTCCTCTCGTATGTGGCCAGGCCTGATGCAACACATAAATGTAGCCGCAAATATCACTCCTCACTAAATTCAAAAATCTAAATTCCAGTCAGAGCATTTTAAAAGAGCAAAGCTATGTAATATGTCCTGTATGAGTGAGGAAACAAAAGGCCAAGCAGAGGGTGAGCTGTTTTAACTTTACAGCTCCGTGGGATCAATATCACTCCTGGTCTCATTGCTTATATTGAGTGTCTCACAGTAAGGTCCAATCAAGACCTTTGAATCAGATAAGGTTAAGGAAACATCCATACAAGAAGATTCCCTCGACATCAATTTAAAGTTTAGTGACCACAAAAGTAAAATCTTCTTCTTGCGATTTAACAAAGTCATGCAGAAAAGGCAGCACATTATGCTTTGGTTGATTGAGTTCCCTGGAGTGTTGCGCCCATATCAAGCCCTCATGTTGATTACATCAGAACCTGATTAGACTGACTGTCCTAAACTTGGAGTGTTTACTGACATTTATAGCTGGCCTAATCCACCAGTCTTTGATATTTCCCGGAATTTGAAAGTGCCGACCACACTGAATTATTTATGATCCTTTCTCTGCACATGGCCTGATTGGTAAACAGTGCTTTGTTGTGCCGTAATATCAGCGATAATGCTATCTTACCGCATGCAGAACGCAGGGACACGGCTGTGAGCTGAAATGCCTATAGCTAACCAATAGGTTGGATGTAAAATTAGTGAATGCGGAGGAAAAAAGGGCTTTAAACTTCCTGATAAAATGTTTTCACATATGTTCATGTTCCCAAGCAGGAAGAATGAAGTGCAGGTTGCTGTTTGCTCTTGGTGTCATGCTGGACTCTGTCTACTTTATTCCTTCAGCAAACATACAGACTTTTCCCTCGTGTCCTCATTGACAGGGCCGATACTCAATTTTGGCACAAAAACAACCTCCATGTAGCAGATTGTAGCATCTTGTCCCAACAGCACACACTTATTTTTTGCCTTCCACATCTTCCCTCACGTCAACAAATAAGGAATAGCAAGCAGTGGCAGAATGTGAGGCATATTTTTAAATAAGGGACAGAAACCCTAGTGTATTCTTAAGCATTTCAAGAAACCTGCTTCATATTTAGCTAAAGAGGATCATAGTCATAATAAAAATTAACCAAAAAAAATTTAGTATATAATACCCTGTAATTATAAATTTTAAGATTGTTTAGTAAGAAGAAATTCAATACAAAAATTATCAAAGTTTTTTTTAAATTTTTTATCTGAACTCTAAACTTAGCATTACTTAGAAAAGAAGAGCAATGCTGTCAAATATCTTTGCAGCTTCTGGTTCCGAAAGAACCAGAAGCTGCAATTTATAATTTGATAAATTTATTAAAGAATTTATCAAATTGTAGTACCAGTAACAGGTATCTATAAAATGCCAAATCCCCAGCCATCCTCCTGAATTAATCTTCCTTACTCTGTTCATGTGTTGTTAAATACCAATACTCTTACATCCTTCTCCCTCCCTTCTGACTATGTTTTTCTTTTTCTTTTGTCAAAGATGTCTGGAGCTCTTCCTTGAGGGGAGGGTTCTGTCATGGTCCTCATGCTGCTGTTTGTGGCTTTGTTTCATGTTTTATTTTAGCCACCTTCGTCTGTCCCCTGCTTTGTTTCAGCTGCTCTGGCTTTCTGCTCAGACATTTCGGATAAAGGAGGACATTCTCAAGCTGACAGAAACATTTAGTTCTGTCCTCACGGGAGTTTTTCATGACTCTTCATGCAAAATAGAACATTTGTCAGTTGCTTTCAAAGCAGCAGATTAGTAGTCAGTTAAGGAATTAAAACGATTAATTTTAGATGTATAAACCTAGGCAATCATCTTTCGAATTGGGCCATTCAACAAAATAGGCCCTGAAGCACATTATAAAAAGCTTTAAACAATGAAAACTTGATTGGTTTAAATTTGCAAGCAACAAGTCCTAAATACAAGTTTTAAAAATAATAATTTTTCAATTTTTCTTTAAAAAATTCTGGGAACATATTAAAGACTGTGAACTCATAAGAGAAGGCTTTTGACCATTATGGTCAGTAGCATTTACTCTTATGACTAGATGCTTAAATACATTGTGTAACCTAACCTTTATTTTCTCTCTGTCTGACATTACATAAGACTGAAGTTGTCCTCTTTTAGGTCACTTGCCAGAATAAGAAAACAGAGGATTTTGTTTTCTAATTTTATCAAACTCAGAAGTTTGCATACATTAATTATGCCTTTAAACAGTTTGGAAATAACCAGATAAGGATCACAATGTTTGTAGGGTTTCGGTAGGCTGATATACAGCATCTGAGTTAAATGTAGGGATATCTGTGGAAGTATTTTAAGGCAATACAAGATGTCTATATCTTGACTATTCCTATACAGCAATATAGGAATATGTTGCCAGTAATCTATTCCTTTATATTGCTGGCAATATATAGCTGGCATTATATTGTCAGCTATGTTGTAGTTGGCATTTGCCATTTTTGTACATGTATGTATGTGGTGTTTTTATAATAACATTCTTGTTTGCTAAATTACCCTTCTTTTTTCACATCACTATACAAAAAAGTCCAAGTCTAAACAGAAAATAGTCTATTAGAAACCCATCCGCAGTGCAAAGGTCTGATATTGGTTGCTCAGACAAAGTGAGCAGCTCTATTTGCAGTTCTGTTTCTGGTCTATACCGACTCCTGGGGGAAATATGTGACTCTGCTGCAGTTAAACGTTCACCCCCATTCAATACTCACTTTTCTCCACACCTATTAATGCTGGGCATAATGGCTCTATCAGAGGTTTTGGTGCAGAAAATTGTGAAGGTTGCTTAAACACTGTAATGCCAAGGGGAATAGCAAAACTCAATGCTCTCTAACTCTGACGTGAAAGCAAAGAGATTTATTTATTATACAGATGGAAATTTATATGTGCCAACTGGGTAAATTGATATGGTTCGAAGTCAGTTATCTTGAACATGAAGCTTTTTTTTTTATCCAACTTGACTTGTTTTTCATTTTTGACAAAGGAGGCAAAGAGATATTCTGTAAAACAACTTGCAATAAAGAATGACATGTTAATTTTATGCTAAGTTGTGTTTTAGTGAAATTCGCTAAGAATACCTGATCTGGGTAGCTAAAAACCAACAATTGTAACTAAGCTACACAGCACTATAACTGGAAACCCAAATAATTTAAACTCCAATAATGTAAAAATAGATACTGAAGATACACAAAATCCAGGTCATTGTTCCAAACAGAGAGTTTGACATTACATTTTGACTTTTGGTTAGGGGAAAATACCATGGCTCAACTTTAGTAACAAGTGATAAGGCGACTCAACATGATTGTATATTCTTGGAGAACCTGAATTATAAGATTAACTTTTTCTTCAAACAATAAAACAATCAAATGCATAAAGGATCAAGCTAGTTTAAAAACTATGTCTTAGGTGGTGCTTTTTGTCAGCTGGAATAAATGTTTGTGACAACTTGGATGAAAGAAAGTTTGCTTTTACCTCTATGACTGTCCACTATGATTTTTGTCAGAGTGGACAGGACATTCTGCTTTGTCCTCTCGAAGCAGCAATAAGCCCTCATCTAGGAAATCATTTTCAGTGTTTAAAGCTGCAGCAGGTATTACATTAGCTATCTGGATGGTTGCTAATCTGACCAGATCTGTAAGAGATAGGCTCACTTGTGCCAGTCCTCAAGAGCTACCATCCTGCAGCTTTAGGATGCATCTCTGCTCCAAAACACCTGAATCAAATGATTGAATTCCGTCATCAGCACCTTAAAGATGAGCAAAATCAGTGGAATAAAGCTATGCAATGACATATTTACTGTAATAGAAAATCAGTTTAATAGTTTAGAATAAAAATATCTGACATAGAGAATACAGTGCAATTCAGACCCAATTACACACACAAAGAAATTGAAACAAATTAGTCCACAGAAGAAATTGAAGGGGATGTGAAGGACACAGTGAATGTTGAGAAGTCTAGAAAGCCAAGAAACTGGATTGAAATCTGACAGGATTTAGAAAGCATTGCAGCTGGTTTAATATTAACTGATGACCCATGAAAAGGTTTATATTTGCCAGAGTAATATTCCTGCACCCCCACAGCATAATGCAGCCACCACTGTGTTTGACTGTCAAGAGGAATTACTGACCACAGAGGTGTTCAGGGGTCAGGGCCCCAATCAGATTAAATCAGGACAAAAATTCTAAAATTTAATCAAATTTAATTATATGAGATTTTAGCATTTGTTGGATTATTTATCGCAATAATGTAGAAATAATTAAAGGTTAGGCAATGTTTGGCTATATGCTGAAAATTACAAAGTTCTTGTGATTGGATACTGGGTCCCAGCAGAGAACAGGCATTTTCTATCAATTTGTTCAGGCTGTTTGTTTGTTTTGTTTTTTTGCTTTTTTTTTCGTTCTTTGTTGCTTCAGCCTCAGCATAAATCTGTAAACAAACTTCACCCTCCACTCCAGACTTACAAGTGATAGTGAAGATCTTTTCTCAAACACTGATGCCTGAGTCTCCCTGTCGCTTCTTCTAAATGGATGTTGTTTGCAATAAGCAATCTGTTGTTCAAGAGTTCTTCTCCTCTTCTTCTTCTTCTTCTTCTTCTTGGTTGCTTTTTCCTACTCTTCCTAAAATTCAAAGCAAGCTCAATTGATTTAAGCAAGTTCTCTCCAGTTCTGTAAAGTCTGTTCATTCTTTAAAAACTTTTAAAACAAGAAGAAAATTCTTTAAATAAGTGTATGATGTTGAATCTTCACCTCTCTAATTTCACTAGTCCTTATTGAGCATGCTCAGTACAGAAGAGATAACTCCTTTTACCATAGGAGGGTTAAAGAAGTGCAGCGCTCAGCACTCCTTCACCTCTCATGCCTGAGGCCTTAACTCTTCAGTGGCACTAACTGCGGCCTGTTTGTCAAATACTCAATCCAGGCTCCAGTCTGACCAGACATGACTTGAGAGAAAATTAATCCACAGCTGGCAAATAAAATAAGCTTTCCTGACATTTCCCACACCTCCTATGTATCCCTCCTTATCTTAATTCTCTTCTCTCAGTCTGAACTCCCCTCACTCTTCCCCCTCCCCCACATCCACCCTTACTCTCAGCAGCTGTACTTGATTTACTACCTCCCCACATCCCAAAATCCCTCCGCCATCCCTTAACCAATCCATATGTCCCTCTTATTGCTTCTTAGCGTCCTTCCTCTCAGTTATCCTCACCTCCTTTTTCCTATGCCATCTTTTCTATTACATATAAACATCTTATTGCAATGCAGACTCTGAATTAAATTGACTCCAGGTGGCTGCTGCCTTCTCCACTTGATCTTATGTGGTTTTATTGCGACAAGTTATGGCCCAGTGTGTTATCCTCTGCCGAGGGCCAACGAAGTCTAAACACCAATTAGACCTTTCATCAATGTGTCAGTCTCTGATTTCTGGGTACCTTCATCCATCTTGCTCAGGGCATCAAGTACATTTACTCCTTGATAAACTGTGCAAAATACCCAAATGTGGCCTTATTAGAAATATTATTATTTGAAGGCTGTCATATAATGATGCTGCATGTCTACTGTATGTTGTATATGTGCTTGCCATATTTGTACTCTGATATTCAGCTGCTATGACATTACTCTTCATTCACTGCAGAAATTCCTGTTAATAAAGTCAATGAAAGAGGGAGATAGCGAGAGAGAGAGAGAGAGTAAAGTTACTCCAGAAAAAGCCATACCCATCGTTTTATTACGCAACTGCTCTCAATGAAGTGATTTCTGTGTGCACCTTGTTTGCAATTCAAAACAGAGGAGCAGAAATTATTAGAATACAAGAACATGGAAAGACTGGAAATGCCTTCTGTGAGTTCATAGAGATAAATCAAGTTGCTTCTTTTTTTGTCTCACTTCCAGTGTTATGAAAATGCGTTATGAACTGTCTCTGTGACAAATTCAAAGCCCACATTATAAAGAAATAACGTATCAGTTTAAGTTGTTGCCATATAATGTCTTTGGGTGAGAGTATTAAGATCATGCAGTACGCTGAGATTACTGTGACTTAGTCATGAGACTGTGATGTTCTCTCCCATTAGTCACTCAGGATTAAAGAGTCCTGAGAAATGTAAACTGTAGTCGGGCTGGTTTGTGTTGGAGACGGGGATCTGTAAAGCGTCTTTCAGGCCTTCATTTGAAATGGAAACTTAACTACTTCGAGGGAGGTGCTCCAAAATTCAACAAAAACAGTAGTGTTTAAGCTTTTTGTCAGCACAGACTCAGAGCCAGCTGACCACAGTCAGTCCCATGCTGAACTGTGCTTTTTTTTCCCCTCTTTCTCTCTCTCTTCAACAGTCCTTCTTCATGGGTGCTGATTTTTCACAGCACACGGGTTCAACCCGATTTATTCCCTTGTCACATGAACAGCATCAGCATCCTTTTTGGCGCCGGCCAGAGGCACAGCACTACAGATGCTATGCAGGGCTTTTAATGGTATCAGCACAATCTTTTGAACCACGCTTCAGGAGGAGAGCGGGAGGAGGTGAGGTGTGGGTGGAGGGGTTGGAGGGATGACCTAAGAGCTACCAGCAGGAACAACAAGAGCTGATTTAATTACATGACCAAAATGGACTGACCTGGCCAATTTTAGTTGGCCCACATGAGCTTAACAATATTCTGAATGACAGGCAAGAAAATTGGGCTTTATTAAAGAATGTCTTTTTATGGTTAAAATAAGCAGCTGTCAACACATACATCACTTTGTAAGTTGTGTGCTGGAATAGTTGTCAGTGAATGGCCTGACTAGTTCTTCAGCTAGGAGTTAGGGTCATTATGGCCTAAATTTTCTGTCTTCTGACCGCCCTCAGGCCCTCATTCCCACCGAGGTTCCTGTGTAACTGTATGTATAAGTCACAGTGTGCTGGTTTCGGGGGGAGCCAGATGGCTGTAGGCTGACACAGCAGCAGGAATTAAAGCAAATCACATGAGACAGTTCTGCTTATCTTCCCATTATTATACTTTACTAAAACAGGACTTAAATACAGAAAATATCTCCTATTGGTTAACACATGTTGGTCGAGTGCACGCTTTGAAGAACATGTTGCATATATATCAGTGCATTAGGTGAACTAATATCCTGTTACTGTACTCTTTGGCCTTTTTCAGTGATTAAATGTTTTTTTTCTGCTCTTTGGCTCTTCTTTTGTTATTTCTCGCGTTAAGACTCTGAACAGAAAGTGACAGAAGAAACCTAGGGTAATAGAAGTGTATAGCCTTAGGTTCACAGGTTGTAATGTAACTGAATTGACTCAGGCTTGTTTACACATTATCTACTTCGCTTATTTCTTTATTAATCTTATAGAAATGTGTAGATGATGACATCATGCCCCAGTTAGCATATCAATTATGTATAATCTTGAAGTCTTGGTGTTAGGGACATGAACATTTAGTTTCTATTGCTATATTGGTGTTTAGTGCAAGAGGAGCTTGTTAATAAAAGGGTCTCCATTAAAGACAGATACACACTCACCCTTCATTGCAGGATAGTAGGAGTTGCTCCTATTTTCCCAGTGGGAAATCCGACTTACGACACAAGTTTGGTCTGATTTAACTTGTATGTGTACGTGTCTTTTTATTTGGTGTTAACTTCTGGTTTCAGCTGTGCATACATACTGTAGTAGTCATCAGGTTCTCGCCATAGATGGAAAGTGTTGCAAGCCTTTCCTGCACGAAAAGGCTGACATTTGTCGTAAAAGCCTCCCAGTTTACAAAGCGTTCAATTCGGAACAGAGTGCCCTTTAAGAGCACCGAGGAGAGCTGGACTCGTTTCAAGGTCTGCCTGGACATTCCTCATCTCTGAAAGTGTAGAAAAAGGTGAAAAGAGAAACATTTTTAAAATGGGGTGTAAAGACGTGATTATCTAGAAAAGACTCTACAAACTTCTGTGCGTTACAAATATAACAAATTGAGCTGAGGCCCAAAAATCTACTATAAAAGACTTTTTTTTTTTTTGCCATTCCCTATTTCTATTATGCTCACTTGACTGCACGCAAAAATGATGTTTTTGCAAATTAGCACCTTACACTGAACACCTGCAGCTGAAGGAGAGAGACGGCATGTTGTATCTCTCTGTCAAACAACATTGCATCTTGATGCTGACAAATGATGACTTTAAGCTCTTTGCTTTATTGCATCCCTTCTTTGCATCTTATGATTTTGATTAGAGCAACATTTTATTGTGTCTGGCACTCCTTGAATATGACATGAAACTGTTAAAAATAGCTGTGTTTATTCCAGTGTTTTAAATTTGCCTCTATGTAACTGGGATAAAAGGACTCTTGAGATTTAAGTCTCAAGAGTCGTAGAGCTAAAAGCGGCAGCAGTTCAGTCAGCAGCATTCACAGCCCTGTAATATTTTGTTCTGCTTTGATACTGCTGTGCATGTCTGCAGACAAATTAAGAAAACCTAAAAGTTTGAAAATAAGTCCTCCTCCTTATCCAAACTGCGCCAGAAGCTAATAACAGCATTTAAAACTGGATATTTTTCTCTCTTTTGTTGGCATTTAAAACCTCTTTCCTTTTTTTTCTAAACCGACTTCAGCAGTTTAAAAACGGCATGGTTCATGGTTGTATTTCAACCTTTTGAGCAGTTATTAAAAATACACTAATATTGATCAATACTTAGAGACATCAATTACCACTTTAATTAATATTTACTTGTGCGTTTAGAATGGTTTTCATGCCATTCATTTGTTTCTAAACATCAAAAATCTTCATACCTGTTGAGTAGTATCTGACCACAAGTTGCATATTTAAACTGTACTTTTAAAAGTAAACCAAACAAAATAGTAATGTGGTGAAATAGGATTTTGGTGTTTTAGTCAAAGCTAATCCAAGCTGTGTTCACTGTTTTGAGCATTTGATCCATTTCTATTATAAAAATTGCATCCGCCTGCCTACTCTCAACAGAAAAGTGTGAAGTTCCCATTCTTACGTAACAAAGAGATTATCTTTTTGAAAACTAGTTTCTGCTAGCAAGACTTCATTTTGCCATTAGCAGCTGCTATTTTTTTTTCATAGAGAACGACGTCCAACCACTGCATTAATTTGTTTAGCCCGTCAGTATTTTAACCTTTTCTTAATCCCATGTTTCCTCCATATCAAAGGGATGTAGGGATCATCCCTTAAGAGCAAAGCGACATGCACAAGCACACAACACAGTCGCACAGATGGTGACGTTCACTGGAAAACGCTGATATCTTTTTTTTCTACAGCTTAGCAGCACTCGCCTGCGTCACGCAGCAACATCCAGCACTGTGCCACGCTAACACTGGCACACTGAAACAAGAAATGAAGTTGGAAAAGAGCAAGATGAGCACAGTATAGCCGGATGAGAGGGAAGTGGGGAAAGAGAAGAGGATTACGTTTTTGAATCAGAAGTTCCGTGCATATTAGAAAAAGTGCCTGGGAAGTTTGGAGAATCTTATTGGGTGTAGACTTAGCTTTCATGCATGCATGTGTGTGTTTGTTGCTTATTTTCAGTTACTGTAAATCGTTCCTTTAAGTTGAATCCCACCACCTCTGATTCATCTTACACTGTGCAGAGATCAGCTACACACACACCACCCCCCACCCTCCGCTCCCTGAAACAGTTTACATAATTCAGAGAGCATAACCCTGGAAAACCCTGACACGAGAATGCCCTGTGGCTACATCATCCATGCTCTCTCTGTTTTCTCTTTGCTTCTCTTAACAGCTTTCATGCTGCTTTGTGCTCACAGGGGTTATTCTTACTGCAGACATTTGATTTGTGAAGGTCTTCCCTGTCTGTGCCGTGTCCATTTTTAGGATGCATCTTTCAGGATGGGCCTTCAGCTGGTATTACAATTCATACACAGGTGTCCATGAACATACAGGCTTAGAATGATGGCAACAAATGCTGAATAGACAATATCAGAAACAAGATATTGTGTCTGATTATTGCACACCCGGAGACATCCAGAGGATTCCTTGGTATACTTCTAAAATATGGTGACATGACAAGCAATTTGGTTTTGGTTTTTATTTTCCACACTTAAAAAATTAAGTGTGGTAAATTGTGTTACCAAGCAACCTGAGTAAATATGAAATGTAATTTAAAAAATATCTACTTAATTTACTTTGTGCCAATAACTCTCATCAAGCATTTGCAAATGCCTGGCAATTAGGGTTTTTTTTTTTAATCATAATTTAGTTTTGACCACATTTTCTGGGCAGGGTTGTTTCTGTTCAGCCACATTAGAGGGTATACGGCGACTTCAACATTATTAAGTCAGAACTTTAACTAGGCCAGTTCAAACTTTTTGGTATGCCTGCACATCAAACCACATCTGCTGAGCTCATCATCAGAAATACTTTTTAGTCCAAGAACGATTGTAAATGGGATAATGAGGAGCACTGTTTCGATGAAACTAAAGTTCATCAAAATGTTCTCTGTCGCTTTAATGTTCTTAAAGAGACAGAGCCCCAATATCAAGGCAAATTGTGAAGTTAAATTTCTTTTAAGTTATCTTGAATATGTACAGCATTTTTATAGCAAATAAAGGTAACATAGTTACTTTATTGTGCTATAAAATGGCAAAATGTTCTAAAAATCTCAAAGACAAAATCAAACTTTTAAAACAATTTTGGGAACATTTTTTTGTCAAATTGTACTTTTACATTAGTGATATGGTTGTTGTTTATTCTATAAAGGGAGTATGATTCAGTACGACACAGTGACTGCCTTGGATTACCATGACCCTCTAATTGGGTTTTAAAACACAATTTCAAACATTTGAAGGTTGATAGCACAGACAGCACGCGTTCGTGCTGACAGTTGCATCCCCATGCTGACTAAGGCCAATTAGGGCATTTAGGGTGATAGGCAAATACGATGCTGTAGTGTGTCATCTGTGTCCCTGAAGAGCAGAAACAAGAAAACCGGAGAAGTAAACAAAAAACAAAAACAAGCAAAGATCAGAATAAAAGCTAGACTCCCTGCCAGAATGCTTATAGAGATATGATTTGTCACAGAGAAATTTGCTGGCATTGGAATGATGTAACAGCTGCAGCTGCTTACACATCATTTGCCCTGCAACAATGTGTGTTTGTGTGTGGCGCTTCATCAGCTCAGTCAGGTTTAATTAAACTGTAAAATGATTAAGGGGCACATTCCTTAGTACGTCAGTCTGGGCTCTTCCTGTCCCGCCCTCAGTCATAAATTCAAACACATGCACACAGACATGCTGTGATTAGTCCGGCACTGGCCCAGAGCATGTTTAGAGTGACTAATCCACTATTAGCACTTCTCTTCCAATCCCTCCCTTCTTCGTCTTTTTCCTCCAGCCATCCCTGCATCCGTAGCAGCACTCCTTTGCTCCGCATCCTCTTCTCCTCCGTTATCCATTTCAGTTCGAGGGTTCGTTCAGCTGTATGGGTGTTCAGCATCTTTTGAGAAATAACAAGATTGACAAAACCTTGACACGAGGGGTAAATTGCTTCCTATCTCGCCCCCTTTCTCCTCTCTCCCTCTCTTTTAATCTCATCATCGCTACTATTTCTGCCTTCATGATCTCTTCACACCTAATTTTTTCTTCTTTCCCCCTAAACAGCACTCCACCTTTTCCTCTGCACCTCCATTTTAACATTACATTCACTTCTCCTACCCAGGTTGTTCTTTTAAATAATTTGTTTGCAACTATCTTTCCCATTGTGTATCCTGGTTTCTGGTGTTATCATTCTGTGCTATATTTCCACTTTTTTTTCTCCTGTTTTTGTGTAACGTTACCTCTTCGTTCCTTTGGCAAAATTACCAATCCGATCCATCCATAATTATATCTGAAAGAGATTACCTAGGTGTCAGAAACAAATTGCATCCCAGTATCTCAGAGTCTTGTGCTGGTGATAAACTGAAGGATTTAGTCAAAGTGTTAAGGTGTTAAAGGATGGATAAAAACCTGCTCCATCGATATTTTAACCTCAGACTGGTGAAAATTCATGGCCAAGATCTCAAAGGAGTGGCTTCAGAACAGCTCTGTGAACATCCGAGCTAGAGATCAGGCTTGAATCTGATTTATCATCGCTGGAGAGATCTGAAAACGGCTGCAAAAACATCTCCTTCCAACCTCAGAGAAAATGCACAGAAGAATGGGACAAACGTCCTAAAGATAGATGAGCTCAGTTTGTTGCATCATATTCAAAAAGACTTGAAATTTAATTGCTGCCAAAGGTGGATCAACAAAGGTCATAAATACTTGCATAAATTTGACTTCTTTGTTTTCTATTAATGATGAATTTGCAAATAGTCAAAAAAAAAATTTTTTTGCATAGTCATAATGTGAAATTTGTGAGTAGAATTTTGAGGATCCTGAGACATTCCCTGTCCAAAGGAATATTTTTACGTTTTCTCTTGGGCTCAAACGACCATCTTTGTATCAGTCGCTTGAAACTGGGATTTCACTGTTGGACCACCAAGTCCTTCTTGTTTTTCAACAGCATCTCCCAAGCTCCAGATGAAATCAGCAGGTCATCAAACTCTTACCCTACTAGTTAACTAGACACTAAAACTCCTCTAGTAACTCAGTCTCATTGTGGATGGAGTAACCCATCATTCCTTCAGACGTAGAGGAGCTGTCAAATCTCAGCCAGTTTACACTTGGCTAGGAAAAGTTTCTCTGCACGTAGAAGAAAACGCCTTGTAGACGCCATCAGAAATAGGTCATCTGCAGCATACAAAGACGATAAGATCCCCTAACAGACACGATCATCTCCACAACATTGTGGGATCCTATGCATGAACACCACAACGGTATCAGTCAGTAGATAGCAGTCCAACCTGTGCTGATACCATGATGCCTGCTTTGGTTTTAGTGGAATCAGATTGCCTTTTAAGCTAACCTTTTTTTACCTCATGCCCCCACAAAATGCATCAAAATAGACAATTAGATAATGTAGACTTTTTGACTGTATATGTTTTCTAGGACAAATAGTGACAGTCTTGTCCAGGAGAAGATGGATGACACAGTCCTTGTGGGTGAAAATGACCAAGAATAACCCACAACCCAAACCTCTGAATGTGATATTTGCTGTCTGAACTTCTCCCCTTTAGCCAGGATAGGGCAGGACAGCCAGACAGTTGTCTGATTGATTGCACAGAAAGAGAGATTAGGAGAGTGGTTGCCATGGGGACAAAAAGAAGGCGCTTTCTCCCTCTCTCTTTTTTATTCAAGGACCAGTAATTGGTGATAAACCAGAGGAGACGCACTGGATGGCGGTGTAAGCACACGCACAAGAACGAGACAGCTTTTGCAGCACTGAGGTCGCGTGGGTTTGTGTGCAAGTAGTCATTATTGTGTAACTAGGAGTTTGTGTGTCCTCCAGTCAGCTGGAGGTGACTGGAGACGAGGTGTTAATGAAATGTATAAAAGGAAACAGTTTGGATGAACTGTGTCCAGCTGAGAGCGATGCATGTGACACTGTGGACCATCAAACCCACACGACTCTCTTTTCATTTGCAGCCTGCAGGACAGGCGTGAAGGATCCAACAGCAAACCACAAAAACTGAGATCAAGCAAAGGCAAAACGGTGAGACAAGGTGGATGAATTTTTCATTTCAGGACAGATTAATGCATTAACATGTGCCGCATTGTGCTTTAAGCTGTGGAACATTTTATTATTAAATGGAGTACCAAATGACAATGTGTGAACAAAATTAGTGGAATCTCTGGAACTAACTGAACTAACTGGTTCATCTCTGTTGAAGTTTACAGAATAAACTGCTTCTGTTGACTCAGAGGCTGGAACAAGTCTTCAGGTGAACAAAATTAGACTCGCTGCACTGCTCTGCAGCAAACAATGACTGCTAGTGAGCATTTAAGGGCCAGATGTGTAGAAATGGGAAGACATATATTCACTAAGAACTCAAACAAACCTTCACATGTACTGAAATGGAGATTTTTTTTTTTCTTTCTTTTGTCAGGGCTGAAAAATAAGTTATTGCATACTTAAAAGTTTTGCATTCCTGATTGTTCCTATGGGAATATTTGTCCGTCTATGTATATTTAATCCTTGTAGGTCGCGGTTGTGGTATCCATCTCCAGCGAGAAGTACTTCAGAGGAATTACTGATTTGTCTGTTTATATGGAGACGAGACGCAATCCCCACATTCAGATGTTATCATTTGATAACCAGTTTGTTTTCAGCAGTTACTGAAAACATTGCTAATCAACAGCAGCCAAAGATGGAGCAAGTTCATCTTTCACTAAAAACAGTTCAGCATGCACCGACACATTTAGCGTTTTAAATGCCCAGCAGGACTTTTTCTCATCTCTTTGGCCCATGCAGTGATTGACTGCCAAATGGGACGACTAGCTGTGCTGTATGCACTCACTCTGTCTAAGATACTTTCATTAACTATTTCTCAGCTGGGTTATTTCACAGAAATTTATTATTGGTTTAATAATTCGTGATCTGCACAGATAGCCTGTTTGTCTGAGCACTGAAGTAAAGATTATCAAAATAGTTTTCATGCAAATCTCTGTGATAGTGTTGGGAACATTTTCAATGTTGTTTTGGTTCATCTAAAATTACTGCAGGGGAACATATATTCAGACATGTTGTGGCAAGTTGCACTACATATTTAGCCGAGTTCAAAAGCCAGTCTAGATTTCTGATGGTACTTTACTCCAGGAGGAAAATAATTCACATTCAATAAAGTAGAATATGCAAGTACCTTTGAAAAAAAAAATAGTATTAAACAAACTTTTCATTTATATCTCTGGATTAAAAATATGTTTTGTTTTGGTCTGATGTAATATTCTAATCTTAAATGTTGTCTGTCTTCAGCAGCCAATAATGGAGCAAGTTCATCTCTCACTAAAAATGGTTCAGCAAGTGGAAAATCATTATAATCAACAGAAATATCAGTTTGTGTGTAATTATTACATATATTGAGTTTCTGAATTGAATTACTAGAATATGTGAACATTTCAGTAATATTCTTGATCAGGCGCCCTTGAATGGCCGGTGTCCAACACACCTTAATTAAATGACTGAATGGCCTCCCCAGCATGCAGTTGAGTTCGGCGTTGTGATAATATCCGCATCATTTGATTTAGATGTACTGAAGCAGAGATATTCACTCTGCAGGACTGGAGTTTGACACCTTTTGTAATAGATCATGGAAAATCTATTACAAAATAGATTCAGATTCAGAGATCTTAGCCAAGATCTCTGAAAGATAACTCAGAGTTTCTGTTTTTCATCTAAAATCATCAGACTCCACTTTCCATCGCTGTCAGCTTTTAAACCATCTTTTTAAATAAACAGCACCAAAGTTCCCTATGAAGTTATGGTAGATATTTTACGGAGAAAAATCTTTAATCCTCTTTTTGCCCCCCCTATCAGTGCAGACAGACTTCATCTGGTCATAAGAAGCATTAAGTAAATGAGGCAAGACAGGGAAGGAAATACAGAAGGACTGAAGATAAAACTCAAGGAAGGAGCCCCTCTTCTTCCTTGTGTTTTACCAAGGGACAAAATGAGGAACGACACAAGAAACAAAGGAAGGAAGCAAAGGAGGAAAAACTGAGAGGAAGGACCTGAGGAAGTGACTTGTACAGAACAGTAAAATGCTAAATTATATTTCATACGTCAGACTGTATCAAAGGTTTTATAAAATAAAAAAAACTACTGAGAGGTCAACCAATCAATCAGGTTTATTTATATAGCACATTTCAGCAACAAGGTAGTTTGTCAACAGGCCTCAAATCGTTTAAATGTGCAGGTAACCATCAGCCTGTGGTGAAATGAAGACATAACTGAACCTCTTCATCTCACTGCCTGAGATTCCAATTTGGCATCTCCTTTAAACTCCAATTATCCATATCCCCATGTAGCTTACACCACAGTGGGAATCCAAAAGAAAAAAAATGATCCTGCTTTTAAGAAGCCCCTGGGGTTTTTAGGTTTTAGGGTGCATTTGGTGGAGAATAATCTAGCCTTGGCCTGAGGATAACTGCACTGCTGAAACACTGAGGGACAGAGATTTGGAGCTTCGGTCAACCCACTGACAAACATACTATTTATAAAAATAATCATGGTTATTAAAGTAGGTATTAGTACTTTTGACAGTTGGGTGGGTACCAAATCCTGCAGGGAAAGGACATCAGCATCCCATAAAGCTCGACAGCACAAGGAACTTCCCTGATATAGATCTTGGAGCACTTCTGACTTTAGACGCAATAAAACACACCAACAACAATAAAACTGAATTTCCTGCAGTTTTATTCATGTCTGTGAAAGGTGACTGTTTATAACAGCTCATTATCCTAACTTGAACAGTACAATTCCGAAAAAACTTTGCATGACAGAGGGGAGAAAAAAAATAGACACTATTTCCCTTCTGATGTAAAATGATCTTTACATGTCCTTACTGCTATCCCTGCTGTTTTTAATCATCATGTTCAACTTATTTCAGGCAATAAAAGACTCATGTTGCTTTGCAAACAGCTTCTTAATTCAGCCAGACACTGAGCACAGCCACAGTGTGACCCCTGACAGTAAAGTTATTTTTAGTGCTGCAGGGATCAACACCTTTATGATGATCAGCTCATGCTAGGTTGGTTTCCTTGGAAGCGAAGCCACAGATCAAATTTTCTGGAGTGAAAATGATTTTGGCTGGAAGCAGAAGGAGCGGCATGTATTAAGAGTCTTACCTGAACAAAGAGATTTCATCGATTTCATCCACAAAATTTGTCTGAAGCTTTTTCGTCTTGATTTAGAGCTTAGTAGGGACTGAAGTTATTCCTGACAGGATGAGAGAGAGAGCACTAAAACATAGGGGATAAATGCAGACAAGGCCACGAAGAACTATGAGAATAAATGAGTCAAGATTGATAATAGAAAGATAACTAGACGAGAGTTTATGTGCATAATGACAAAGGGTCATAGTAGACAATGCAAAACAAAACATGTCTGGATCCATTTGCTGTTTTGTTTATTCTCGAAGATCCCTGATTGCAACAAAAATAGAAATTAGAAAAATGATATTCCTCAAGGCACATATATTAGTGTGTTGTTTACAAAAAAAAATAGTGTGTTGTTTACAAAAAACATTTTAAAGCTTCATGTAGCTTTAAAATTGAAATGCGTGAAATCATATGCATTTCAAACCAAGACTGGCTGGACTTGAAAAAAATATAAAAAATCTTGCTGTGACAGAAGTTAACAGCTGAAGTTAACTCAGTGTGACCTGATCCGTTTTTGCTTCTTCTCACAAAGCAGTTTCAAAGAAAAACAGATTACACAGCTGGATTTCAAAAGATTAAAAGTATGATACAGGAATAAAACATTGAGTGAAGTCTATGTCTGAGTATTTACTCCTTTTCTATTAAAGCTGAAGTATGTTGCACAGTGACTGTTAAAACTGTCACTATGTTGTGACTCAACTGTAGTCTTACTGCCACCTACAGAAATGCATCGCCTGGTCAGAAACAACCAATCAGCGCCAGGAGGAAGGTCTTGGCGTTGTCAATCATCCTTGTGCACGCACTGCTCACACCTCCCCTTACTCCTAGTACTCCATTAGCACATTGAGCTTCTTTTACTTTCAGATATTGCCTAGCGCTGCCTCACACTGGACTTCTTCCATGTATTTAATGAGGAAATGTGCAAATTCAGTGATTTTGATCACAAAAATGTTGATATTACCAATAAAGCAACACATTTTTAGAACAGTTTAGAAGAGAAATTGATTTTCTCTCATCATTCTTAGCATCTACTTTACTTCTCATGTACCTATTTCACTTGTCAGGATTACAGTAGAGGCATTGCCTCCCCTGACCACACATCATTGATCTGTGAATTCTGGAAGGTAATATGCAAGTTTCAGACAGTTATTAAAGTAAAAACAAAAGAAAATTTGTCTATAAAAAAATCTAGCCTGCACATACAGTCATAACCTTAAAGTTCTCACAGTTTTGCTGTCACTGCTGTCTCTGCACTGAAACTCTCTCTAGCAACCTTGATTTTTTTTCGTCTCAAGTGGTCTTGGAACTGGCAACCTGGGAAAGGTCGCTAATCCAGCACAGGTCAACACAGAAACACGGAGGACAAACAACCACATGTACACAAGGAAAATTTAAAGATGCCATTTAACCTAACATGCCTGTTTTTGAACTGTAAGAGGAAGTCAGGATGCTTGGTATGAATGCATGCTTGCATGAGGACAACATGAAAATTCAATGGAGAAAAGGCCTGTCCAGCTTTTGAACCCCTTTGACCTTCTTACATCAAAGAAGACCTAACAACCGCACCAATAACCAGCAAAACTGTGGGAACTTTCAGATCACAGCTGCATTTGGTTTTTCAACCGTTTACTAATTTTGTTTAACTAACAGTAAACCCTACATCAAAGCATTATAAAATATCTATTATGTATCAACCCCCTGTGAAACTGGGAAGTAATGTGTGTGTTGTTAGTTAATTGGTAAAATAAGATAAGAACTGACTCAGAACATTATTTTCCAATGACACAAACAGTAATTAAAAGTCCTTGGCAGTCATAGCCATAAATAGCCATAAGTATAAATAGTCATGAAATACATTTACACTGAAAACTACAATTTAAATAACTCTCCATAATGCATTGCAACTTGTCGAGCTTTTCTGCTGCATCAGACTCTCACAATAAACCCTAGGACCTTAGCTCTGAAGATAAATCCATCAATCCAAGCAAAAAACATCCGAGGTAAATGAGACTAGTTACATACGTACCAAGATCATTTTCAAGAAAGCGTGTTCTCCACTTCCTTAAAAATGTAACACCTCATGCACCTCTCCTGAAGAGATTTCTAAGTAAAGCTAATGATGCTTTCAGAATCTCCTGGGCATAAAGTAGCAGGTAGTTAAAATAGTGATGATATGTCAGGACGTAAAACTTTGCCCACTGATTGAACAGATGTTTCCAGCAGGCACATATTAATATTGATCCGAAAACATTATATTTCACTTATCACAATATGTTCCAAAAGCATTTTCTTTTTCACTGATTTCACTTTCTTTTTCTGGTTTCTACCAACCACTGAAACTCAGAATGTAAACATTAAACATTAAAAAGCTCTACTTTTCACGCTGAACTGTTTTCTGTGTGAGATGTTAGAGGACGGGACACCTTTTGTACTTTTCACCCAGTTTAAATTACAAACACGTCTGCATGTGCAACCTCTGCAGCTTCGGCGCAAAGGAATAATTCAGAAGGAAGAGAAACTGAACCCACAGGTCACAGTAGGGTCACAGGGTATGTTATTAGTTAATGTGCAGAGACTTAAGACTGGTGGACTGGGGACTTAACATCACCTCTACCTTCCAGCTGCTAAAGATGCAGGGCTGGAGAAGCGGTACAATCACAGTGCATGCATCCCCGCTGAGGTTTTAGTAAAGCCAGAATATGAAGCAGTTGGTATCACAGAGTGGAAAAGAAATTCCTGCAAAGCCAATAGTAATGCCAGTGCTTCCTTTGTTCTCACCCTGAGGATTCAGCTGATCTGAGCTGATGATCAGATAAGATCAGTGGGGGAAATCTGAAATTTCTTTCCTCTTCCAGCAAGCTTCTGATGACATTAAAATGTAATTTTCCTTTGGTGTAACTTTTAAAGACAGAGGCGCATCATTCTGGAGCATGCATCGTACTCCCTGAAGCTGACAAACAAGGTTTTGATCACCCAATTCATTTCCTTTCAAAGAAACCCAAGCTGAATCACAACGTACTGGAACAAAGAAAGAGTGGCTAATACTTCTTTGAATTAGTTCATTCAGACAGAATAAAGTTACCATAATAAAAGAAAGTATACCAAAGACTGTCAAGTCAAACCAGAAAATTCAATAAGCTGTTTATTTATTTTAAGAAACAACCAGCATCAAATGGCGTAAAAGCTAAAATTGTCAAGAAAGAAATGCTACTTAAGTTGTCCAAGGTAATGCAGTGTCCCTTAAAAAGGTTGAATAATAACTCAGATACTTCACTGAACCAATACAGCTACTGACATAAAGTAGAGGACAGTGCTTAGGCCTTGTCAAAATCTTCACAAAACCACAGTGACTGAGCCGATTTTTCAAGCAGCAAACAGAATTGTGATAAGCAGACATGATTGATTATTTTCCATTTCCAGCAAGAATTCAATAAAACCCTCTGATGAACTGCTTTCCCATTCCAAACATCAAAGTCACGTTCAATCAAATGCTTACAGCCATCTGTCAAAAAGAAAGGGGGATGTGACTTAAATCAACTCGTTTAAATCATTCAACTCGCTGAGCTCATCAGCAAGCTGACGAAACAGCTAATCATTTAGACAACTGAGCGCTCCTGCTTAAACGGGCTCCGTTATATCGTCCTACAAAACAACTGCTACATGCAATTTACAGGTAATAAAGCTAGAAACTGTCTTCGGGCGGAGGGGTAAGATTGATAAATGTAATGTGGCTTTAGCAAGTTTATGTTGCAGAGTTTATTTTCTTTTGAGTTGAAGAGGTCAAACACTTGCCTCATAGCACTCGTGACACAAATATGACATTTGGTTGTGAGATTTTGGATCAGTTGTGAAAAGGCTATGGAGAAAAGCAGTTGAGATGATCAGGTTCAGAGAAACTTCATCTGTGATCCAGAGGTCTAAGAACCATGTGATCAAGGACTTAGAGATTTGAACAAAGACTTTCTTCAAACACATCTCAGACAGCTAACGTTACATTTACACAAAAATGGCTCAGTATAAACAGGACTTAAAAGAAACTATAAATCTTTTCTTTAGAGCAGTGTTTCTCATTTCTCAAGCCCTTCATAGGGCGACATAAAAACAAAGAGGAAACCCAAAACAACATAAACATCCCAGCATTGTGATATATTGACACTGGAAAAGAGAGAGAGCAGCTGATTTAAAGTGTTAAGAAGTCGTGAAATTCAGATTACACCAGGATTAATTTTTCTACTCCCACACCAAGCAGAAACCATCTATCACTCATGGTAACCGAAACATGCTTTGGTTTGTTTTATTAGAAAGTGTTATTTCGTGTGCTAGCACGTTTTCATTGTGGTGAAATACATCCCTTAAACCTTTCAAGCTGCAGACAGCAACACAGACGTTTAACCTCAGACACACTTCGCCCAACTTCATGTTGGGCCTCAGTCTCTAAACGTGTGACTGCTTGACTTCCTCCAAGAATTGAAAGGTTGCCAACAGGCCGCTGGTACCAGTCCATGATCTGCGACAACTGCAGCTCTAGCAGCACGATGATTCTGGCTGCCAACAGCATCAGGCGCTGAGTGAGATTCTTGGGCCTTTCCTGTCAAAATCAATTGAAGTTACAACAGCCTAATCAGCCTCAGGCTGCCTCTCACACTGGTGACACTTTCAAAAGGAGATGAAATGTCTCAAGGTCTCTGTCATCAAACTTTAGTTTCAGATCACATTCAGTACATTCAATCTTTTCAAAACATTTGGGAATCAGATGCTGGACTCATCTGACAATCAAACAGCTCCCCTGCTTTTATGCAGATTTGTTCTTTTTATGTGGTAACATCACTTCTTTATTCACATGCTAAATGTGTTCATAAGTCACGTGTTTTGACTCTTTAGTTCCTTGAAAGAAAACTAAAGTATCTCATTTATGTTAATGATTATATATTCTAGCATAGAAATATCACATTTATGTAAACCAATACCTGTTTGCTCACTGAACTTTCTTCTAAAGAACCAGAAAAGGTGGACTATGTGACTAGCATTATTATTAATGCTGGCAGGTGACTGGCAGGATGCACTGAAAAGAAAAAAAAAAAATTAAATGTGCTCGAGCCAAGACTGTCTTGACTAGTAGATGACCAGAAGCAGTTGAGAGAGTTTTAGATTCACTGCGACATATGGCAATGGTGAATTTATGAAGACTGAAAACTGAATCCAGAGTTTCAATAAAGCATCCGTAGTATGGTGTGCACACCAATGCAACCTAAAATTGCAATTCTCAAGGTTTTTGTGTTGTCGTTTATATGTATGCTTCCTCCAGTTTTGTTTGTTCTTTTTAGTTGCTTGAACATCTGACTTTAAGCTGCCATTTTAACAAAAGTGTGTGAGAAAAAACATATTGCAGAAACTCCAGCCTCTGAACTTGAACTGCGATATGGGTGCAAGTGACATGTTATTGTCTGTTTTTTGTTTAAATCTAGAGGTCACGACAAAGACCAGGTAAGCTGGACTCCATGCTTTTCAGACAGGTCAGTATATCTGACAGTCTGTAAATCAGCCCACTAACTAAAAGCTGCAGTAAGTGAACCCTGACTCTGAATTAGAATGTAATAATGGCAAAAACCCCTCAAAAGAGGGAGAGAAGACAATATTGACTGCAGCGTTACATTTTTTTTATGGCTTTCCGATAAGACATTCAGGAATGAATTCAAGGACTAGAAGTACCTTATGGGATTCCTTATTCACATTCACTGCTTGGCTCCTTTTCTGGCCTACTCAGTGCCCTTGCTGCTAATAGCAGCTTTTTTTCTGTTGAAGGGAAAAAAAATAATTTAAAAAATACTTACTTACTTTTAAAAATTTGTTCGTCTCAGTAAAGATATCGCAATGGAATAAATGAGTAAAATTTTGAGTGCATCTTTAGCAATACTCCATATTCCTAAAGGTCCTTCTCTTATCATTTACAAGAGAAGAATCTTAAATTTAAAAACCTAGAAGGCCATATTTCTTTGACTTATTTGTCTGGTTCTGACCTTTGATACTAAAAAAAGTGTTTTAGTTTGACGGATGTGATGGTGGAGGGTAACAAGTTCTTCAGTTTGGAGTGGAGAGGGTGCAGGTACAGACGACAGATGGAGGCTCAGCATGAAGAATTTGTCATTGTGCAGGCAGAGGCTGTTATTACAGGGTGCTGTCAGGGGATGACTGAGGAACTCTGAGTCTGCTGGTGAAGGAGAGCATCTTGTGTCGCCCAAAACTGAAAAATGAATATGAAAAGAGAGTAAGGAGGACTAAGAAGCTGCAGGTTAAGTGGGATTGAGGCACCAGTGAGGTGGTGGATACTGTTGGTGGAGCCCGAGTGACTGACAGATCTCATCACCTGCATTGGAGTTAGAAAAATTCCCCCACAGATGTTTCATCTATACTAACCAAGAAACCTGCAGAGCAAAATCTGATGTCCCTTGGCTGTGCAGCACCTGATGCCACCACTGGGAGGCACAGTCCTCAGTCGCTGATAATTCAGGAGTCCAAGTCATCCGCTGGTGTTGGTCCACTGGGTTTTATCCAGTCCAAAGTCAGCGCAGCCGTTTACCGGGAAGTCTTAAAGCACTGTACGGTTCCTTCTGCTGACAAGCTTTGCTGAGATGCTGAACTCCTTTTTCCAGCAGGACTTGGCACCTGCCAAAACTGCCATAGGTACCAAAACCTAGTTTCATGACCATGATGTCCCTGTGCTGGACTGGCTAGCAGACTTCCCTGATCTCCATCGAGAATCCATTGTGGATTGTCAGGAGGAAGATGACAGACACCAGACGCAATAATGCAGATGACCTGAGGGTTGGTATCAAAGCATCCTGGGCTGATCGCTTCCATGCCACTCCACACAGATACAATTCAGGTAAATCCCTAATCAAGTACTGAGTACCTATACTGCACAGTACATGAACAAACTGTGTAGTGAATCCAAACTTCTCTGTTAAAACTCCCTTTTAAATGTAATTTTTGCAAGAATTTGCACTTTTGGTTTTTAAATAATAACCCAAACATCTATGTGTTTTTCGATATATGCCTACAGAGGAATCCTGATTTTATACTCTAAGGGAAAAATGAGGTTAAATATTTTCTTTAGTTGAACATCTACAATGGCAAAAACCAACTATAGGTGTGCAAAGTCAACCAGTAATTTAGATTAAAAAGCAGGCATTGACTAAACCCCGCTCTGAACTTTCTAATTGTGGATTCTTTGTGTGTGAAGGCGGTGCTGCATGAGGAGGAAACCAGATGATGCAATATCACTTTGGTCCTGTTCTTGCTGCTGTGTGCCTCACACACATAAGATGTCCAGGTGTCTGCAGGAGGCAGGTGGCTGCTGCTGTTCTCCTTCTAGCTGTTTGTGTAGTTTCAGAGATCGCAGCACTCTGGGCTCAGTGGTGATTTGCATTTTTATTTTCGGGGGACAGGTCAGGTGGGCTAGAGGAGGCTGGTGGGTGGGTTGACGCACCTCAACACCTCTCAGGTCTGCGCCTGAAGCCGTTTTCTAACTTTTCACTTTATTACTCCCTTACATGCTTGACCTCCCCCGCCCCTTCTCTCTGTCCGTTTCCATTCCCAGTGTACATTATGCAACCGCTGCCATGACCTATACAGTAAAGGCCACTCCACAGTGTGCACGTGCTTGTGTTTTTTACCTCCACCCCCCCAATGGGTTTCCTGTGCAGGCCTGTGAACAGTTTAGTGAAGATCTCATGTGGGCAAGTCCCTTGCAGCGCTCTCCGGTGGGTGTCTCGAGGTAAAAAGTGACCCTGATGTGTCAGTTCTGCTTAAAGGAATGAAAGGAGCTGGTGGACCACCGTGACGCGCACACACTCACACACACATAGAAGTCATCTTGAGGGCCCCTAGCTGATCACTGTAACCCACCACACAGTGACAGAGCTGACGTTCTTCCTCACAGCGCATCTATAGGCTTCTATTTTAGGGCTTTTGCGTGACATTGTCATGAAACCTGCAGGCTTTGCAGAAGTTTCTGTCTCTATGTGTTTGTATTGTACAGATGCAAAATGTTGTGGCATGAGTTGAGGTCCAGCTCGTCTTTTCACAGCTTGTGTGTGTGCCTGTGTATTAGTTTCACAAAGGATGGAGGGAAAACAGAATTGCCATGCAGCCACACCACAGCTGGAGGGCACCAACTTCTTTGGTGCAGCTAATGAATAACAGGAGGGTCATGACTATGCATGTTTAAACAGAAACAGTGCATATACAACTAGATTAATGCATTTATTAGTTTCACAGACGCAAATATAATAATCCTTACGTTGATCAACAACTATATGACAAGTTTTCAGCTGAAACCTCTTTGAAAAATTTGATAGCATTGATAAATGCATTTATAAAATGGAAAATGGAAGCAAACTGCTGGTTAAAAAAATTTGCAAATATTAAGCAGAAATGCTAAAAGTGCAGACAATCTTTTGGTCCATTCTTAGTTTAGGATCTGGGTGTCAAATTTCAGTCCGTGCAGGTCAGTTGAAATATGTCCCAGGCTCAACACATCTGAATCAGATCTTTGGGGTTTGGGATTTGACACCTGTGGTTCCAGAGCCAAGTACTTAACAGAAAGTGAGCCAAATTGACTGATTATTGGGTTTTCTGTTTGTTTATTTTATGTCATTTAAATCTAGTTTTTTGTTACAGCATCCTCTCCTTCTATGTCAAAGGTCGGATTAGCTAGTGGCTTGATCTATGTTCTTTCCCATTTTGAAGAGTGGATAATAGAAAAGTTTCCAGAGATCAACATTTTATATGTATTGCTAAAAAACAATACAGGAAGATGTAACAAAAAACAGAGCTTTGATTTTAAGAAAAAATATATATATACTGTACATTTTTTTATATAGGCCTATTTGTAAAATTATATTATGCTGTCATGACATAATGACAGTTTTAATACATATGGAAAAGTGTTTTTTTTAAAGTTATATACTGTTTTTTTCCCAATATATATATATTTAAATTATCCTGTAATAAATGAAAAATTAATGCCAACTTAAGTTCATTAAATAGTATTCTGCAACAAGGGAGCTTATTCAATGCTTGTATTTGTATGCAATAAATATTTTATGGAAGTATTACAATAATTATCTAAATATTAAACAAATTTAAAGAGTGTTTTAACAAAAACATCTTAGTTAGAAGTCAAAATCATGAAGTTGAACAAATCTGACTGGCAGTGTAGCGTCTGCTGTCAAAATGAATGAAACTTTAAAAGAAGGAAAACCTACAGGAGGGACCAAGACAACAAACACAACACGAGATGAAGGCACAGAAAATTTTTTTCAACAGAATAACCCAAAACCTGGAATATTAAATAAGACACTGCAGTGCATTTTAATTAGTTTTTCATTTACAAAGTTTAAATGTTTGCTTCGAACAAGTAAAACACTTTACTGACAACATCCCACTTTGCAGATAGACAAAGAGACATTTTGTTAAATTAAGTATAATAAATTTGTGAGCTACACCTTCAGAAATACTGCTGGTTAATGATAGAGGCCTCATCAATGCAACTCAAGCAAAACGAAGAACCAACAGAGAGAAACAAGACAGCTGAGAAATAAAAACAAAACAACTTCATGTTTAAATAAGTACAGATGCTTAGAAGAAAAAGAACCTTTTTAAGGTGCTCTAAAGTTATTGAACAACAAATTAGGTACTTCTGTTTTTCTCATAGTTCACCAAATGTGTAGCTAAAAACTCTGACTTTGCTATGATGGAGATGTGCTGGTTAAGGATCGACTTACCTTTGCAGCCCTGAAGCTGCTGGTTTCCTTGTGATCAGACTGTCCTCTTGAGCAGAAGTGACAACTTTGCCTAAGCTGCTGCACAGATTTCCAGCAGAGAAGCAGATGTTGGTCGATCAGCGGACATGTTTTGAGTCCCAGTCCAGAAGAAATTAGATCACATCCTCCTCTGATCTCAGATTTCCTTTACAACAACCACTCAGCTCTCTGCTGCATAATTAAATAACTCATTTCCAAAGCAATCGTATTTAAAGTGAATAAAAAACATAATTAGCTACAAAAGACTTTCAAACCTGTACTAAAAAAAAAACAAAAAAACATACAAGCACTCAGTTTTTGTGCCAAAAGTAACTAACTCTATACAACAAATACACTAGGGAAATAAAGTGTGTGTCTTTTTTTTGACTCCAGTAAACAATGAGAACAGTGGAACCTGGTGCATGACAAGCTGGAAACAGCTGGAGAAGTCTTTGTGGTTTATTCCTTTTTCTTTTAATGCCAACACTCCATTCATCCATGCGTGAACAGAAAGGGGTGCAGGATGAGTTTCTCACAGGGTCCTGCTGTTGATTAACCGTTTTTTTTTTTCCTTTTCTTTTTTTTTTCTGGTCTTGTTGGGTGGAGCTGCAAGTTCATATTTATAATGATGAGTCCATGCTCTCAGAGTGTCCATCGCTCTGCTCCATACAGTCACCGAATGCAGAAGTTCCCGGATTATTCAGAATCAGCCGGTGAGCTTCTCCTTCCTACCTTTGAACAACAAACATCCATCAAGTCAGAGACTGAACATCCCATTTCATCTCAAACTCATCCTGTCACAAACATCAGTAAAGGTTAGAGTATGTTTGCAGCCCGTCTCCCTGAAGCTAAATCAGTTTCACTGTATTTAATAAAGTCTCTTGGGAGGTCAAGCTTAAAATTCTCCATCCAGACCACTGACGTCTCGCAGCCATGGCAACCAGATATGAGGCCGCTCATGAGATGTGGACTCAATAAGCTGTGGTCAAGAGGACAGATAAACACAGATGCAGCAAGACGGCTCCACCAGTCAACCATTTTAAACTGAAGGATGAGACTCTGATTCCCGTTCAGCCTTCATCCTAAAGAACAACATATAGTCTACATATTTTCAGATAAATGGGATAAGACTGAATAACTGCATTGAGCAAACAGTTATTCTTTTAAAACCATGATTTACTTACTAACCACTTTTAATTTGCCATAGTTGTAATTCAAAATTATTCCTTTGTAATAAGCCTGTTCAAGCAAAAAACATGTATTCCTCCCTTCACTGGTGCTTCTTAAAGCTTGAATCTCAATATATTTTATTTATGTTTTTTTTTTCCTCTCTGAACTGAATTTACACATTTTGAAAAGCCCTCCTGCAGTTTTCACCAACATAAAAACATTTTACTCATTGATATTACAGAACCAAAAGATATATAAAATGGTTTTGGTGCTGAGGTGAAATGACTCCATTTAGTCAATTAAAAAGTTTTATGATTCATTGCCCATTTTTGAAAAATAAAAAATTTCTATATTTTAGCTACCTTTTAAATTAGCTTGTTAGTAGATAACAGGAGAGCTTCATGATCCTCCAATGACAAAAGTGTCATGAACACCAAGAAACACAGTAAACAGGTCATGGAAAAAGGTGTGAAGAAGCTTTTATCGCCATAAAAACAAATCTCAAACAATGGTTCCAGGAGGACATCTTTATTCTCATGACAGGAGGTAGCAGAGTTGGGTTATAAAATAATATCCCAAGTTTGAGATGCTCAAACTTGGGATGCACTTTAGATTTCGAGCATCTAAAACTTTAACAAGTATGCAGAAAAACCTTTAAAGGGACTCTGTTATGACTTGGCCAAACGTGAAATGCTGTAGTTCTACTTTAGATGGTGTTTATGGTGATCATCTCCAGGTGAAAAAAAGAAAGTGAAGATGTGCAACATATTTACTTGACATCCAGGCAAGTTAAAGATGAAAACATAGCAGGTCAAAGTTAATGTTGGCCACATTCTTTTTGTATTTGTAAAAAAAAAAAAAATGCTAACACAATGTTCCTTCCACTTCAAATGTATGCATATTTTTTGGTCTATTATGTAAAATCTCACATAAATAAAGTGAGGTTTAGGGCTGTAACATGATAAAAGCTCAGTGGTAAGAATATTTTCTGAAAGGCACGGTGTGCTCTGCTAGCTCTCTAGCTTTATATGACATCTACACTCAGCCACCCTACTATTCAGGCCAACAAAAATGATCCAGCAGAACAACTTTGCTATAAAACATTTATGAAGTTTCTCATTTATTAGTTTCTGTTAACTTTGAAGAGAAGACAACTCAAAATCATGATGTTCCCCTCACCATATATAGCCTTTAATGGTTCAGCTAAGAGTTGTAGGGATGTTTTGAAGACCAGTGAAGTTGATAAAGCTCATGTATTTTATTGAGTACATTACGTAGAATGTTTATCTAAAACACGATCTGTATTTTTCACTGTAAGTTCGAAAGTTACCTTGCTGCTGCCATTGCTGTGAGCGTTATCGCACATCTCTAAGGAGCTGAAACATAAATAGAAAAAGTTTTTGACAAAGAAGCAAATGAAACAATCAAAAACTGGGCCAGTTGGAGAAGTGTGATTTTCTCAGTGAATCTTCGTCCTGCTCCCATGTCTACTCCTGTATCACTCCACCTCTAACACCCCTATCAGAAATATTGTTTAGTTCATACATCGGACAGGACAGAATCAGAAGGAAACATCAATAGGAGGTAACAGAGAACAGAACCGCCACCAAGGACATTTTTCGTTAGTGGAAGTTCCAGCAGAAGTAACTTGAATCCTTGTGTGCCACTACAGTGTACAGCCAACTAATGAGCAGTGTGTGGCAGCTGAAACAGCAGGAGGAGACGACAGCAACTTCAGATTGTGGACATTTGTTTGTCACAGCAGAGCGGGACGGTTTGGTGCTGCACTGCAAGGTTTCGTGACGAATTGAGAGAACAGATGGAGAGGCTGATGTGGATGCTGCTTGAACAGGTCTGGTTTAATGTCGGTGTGCTTGAAACTGAGCCAAACAAACCCTCTGTCAAAGTTTGTTTATTCAAGTACGCAGGGACGCCAGTCAGCGAGCCATGCTCTGAAACGGTATAAACCGCAATCTGTCTGAGACGTGAATTTACTAAATATGCGCAATTGTTTGTGTTTCTCTGGGCTTTGGCAGATATTTACCAGACCTATTCTTTCTCCAGGTGTTTTCTCAACTCTCAGTGAAACATGCCTGCAATGTGAAGATGCTGTTGTGTCCTCCTGTTGTCTGAGTTCTTAAACGTTTTCAGGTCCAGACACAAATTGGTCTTGTAAAACAACCCCAAATAGTACAAAGGATTTTTGTTTAAATCATCACATTTAAAGAACCCAGATCCTGTTATAACTATATATTGATCATGGTCAAATCACAGGATCAGTTCATATTCATGCTGCGCAGGTATGACCTGTAGCTCTATTTCTCCCTCTCAGCTAAAGGATTACAGAGGAAAAAAGAAATAAAATGCATTCAAGCTCCATTTCAAAAACTAAAATCAGTCCTCCCAGGGACATTAAAGTTGTTCTATATCAGGTTTGAGGTTCACGGCCACCTGTTCAGCATGAATATCTCTGATTAGTCGACAGCTCCAGATCTAGCCGTCCGGTTTGTCCAAGATTAGTCCTAGTGATTGGCAGATTGACTCACAGCAAGCGCATCTTGGCTGAAAGCTGCTACGCTGTTCCGCATCTCATTCTCACTGCCACGCAACGGGATCAGTGACACGTTACCGTGACGAGTGTCCGGCAGCACACGGCTCACCCGGTTCTGCTGGACTCCGTCCTGGGGCCACAGGTTGCCATCGTTCTAAAAGTAAGAACAGACTGAGACAATCAGCAATGACTTTTATTATTTTTATTTTTGCTTGTTTGTTTTGTGCCAAAGCGATTCAACACAATCGGGATTCTTATCATTTAAAATGTCCTGCTGAGGCCATACAACTATCTGCAAAAAAATAGAGATTCTGAATTTCAAATTATTACAGCAGATCTGCAACACATGTATTGCCTCCCATTGTAAAAATATGCAAAACATACAATACATAAAAACTGCACATTTACTCAGTAGGAATTTAAACAAAATCATAGTGATGCATGGATGACCCAATCATGGATGTTAAAGAGAGAGGAACCTTTGGCAACTGAGTATGTGTAGATTGTGATCAACTTTAAAAAGTATCAACTGAAATAATGTTTCAGGTACATTAGTTGAGAATAATTAGAGGTGTCAAAAAGTAAAACTTCAGTGACATTTAAAATGAATTCTCCCTCAACACATAATTTTTAACCAACTGAATAAATATACACAAATTGAAGTCTTGAGTTTTCTAAAATTGCCAGTATGAGATTGAGCTACTCTACCAAAAAATGCATTTATTAACTTAGGTTCTTACACACCTTTACCAGGGTGCCAGTAAATGTTACAGAGGCTGCAGGAGCAATGTATGTACATTTGCACATGAGAGAGGACCAACCTGAATACTAAGAAATGTAGCGTACCACTCCCTCATCTCCGACTGGGTTTCACAGCAGAGATACCTGTAAATAAATGGATATCGATAAGGTGAGCCAGACAGTGGAACAAACTCGGGAGGCACAGAGTGTGCTTGTGCTTGTGCTTGTGTGTACGTAGGAGAGGCAGATAAGCGCTGGGAGACCGAGGAAAATTTAGGAAACAAAATAAGAAAACAAAGACTTAGTCAAAGATATTAACTGATTTTGTCATGCCTTCCCCTATAGCACCTGGCACTGACGTCAATGGAGTAAACACTGAGAGAGCACAAGCTAATTTGCAAAAGAAAGCACAGGAAAACTTTGATTACAATTATTTATCGATGCCTGTTTGCACTCGAGTTTAAGTGTTGGTTGTAGAAATCATGGTGTGTGCATGTGCATCATTGAAGCCACTTCGGCTGGAGTCCAACATCCCTCGGAGTCATCGATCACGTCGTGATAACGAATAAACAGCTTTATTTACACAGACACTACTGTTAGCAGCACTGATATGAACTAAAATAATTATTCCAGAGCTCTCCACTGAGGTACAAGCACGATACAAACAGACAAAACTAAACAGCAGGCACACTAAAACGACACACGTACTGAAAAGCCCCTCACATGCAGATTCCCTCTCTGAGCCTTGTTGGCATCATTATGACTAATAGAGCTCATTAGTGGTTGTTACTGTGAATCAAAAGAGGAGCAAACATTCCCACAGTTTATATCTGCTAAAACAGTTTTCACTTGTTTGTTGCTTACAATTTACTGCCAACTGATCCACACCATCAGCTGTAAACAACTGAGAGCTAAACGTGGTTTATTGCCGATACAAGAAAGATTTAGCAAAAAGAAGAACAATTACATGATAAGCTCTCAGTAACAATAAAGACATTCTGATTCTGATACTGAAAAATTTTAGTGGCTACAAGAAAATAAAGACAAAAATACAGCGTCTTTATGTATTTGCTATATTCGTCTTCTCCATTCCCTGTCGTCCTTTCCGTCTGTGTGTTTTCCTCTCAGGTGTGCTTCTAGATGGAAGAGACGTGACAATGGAGCGTAACAAAACGATAATATGGCCCACAGCGTGACGGGGACAGGGCTCCCATTACTTCTGTGAAGATGTTTACTGCTGTTGACAATGCCAGCCTCAGTGTGACGTGCGCACGAACATTATAACATGCAGAACTAGGGTGTCCGTGCAGAGGCATACACATTAGGCATTAACTCTGGAGAACCAATAAGAAAAGCTTTCAGTGTCTGAAACATGCACACCCTATACCTATACCATTTTAGGAATGACTTCAATATTTACTTGTTTGTTTTTAAAATTTATATATGTTGCTATACTTTGTAATATGTTTTTCTTCAGTTGTCTGGCTCCACCTTAGGAAAATTGAACTTATGACAATTTCTCCACTCTTCATTGCCATAAATATATTTAATTTCTTGAATCAACAGCAGCACATTGGAGAGATTCTCAGATCAGCTTTAATGATAGACTAGAATACACCTAAATCCCCCTGTACTCTCCAGAATCTCTAAAATTGCTCAGACCTTGCTAGATTATGGCAGTTTTGGAAAATCTCAATAAAGGTGAAGGTGATCATAAAGCTACTAGACTCTCATACACAAGGGGCTTCCATGCTGCTTTAAAGTCTTCCCAAATCTGCACTAGGATTTGGTGCAGATTCTTCATTTCACTAAAAGGAAGGTTTCTGCAATTTCACCATCAGTTGCAATCTTAATGTGTTGGAGGAAACACCTTCAGAATATATATTTTTTGCTTATAACAAGTACGGCCAAATGAAACAAACCTGTGTAACAATCTCTCTAAAGAAACCAGAAACAGTAGACCAATTTTTTTATAAAAAAAAATAAATAATACAATATGATAAAGATATAATGAAGTGTATTTACTCAGTAGAGTGCTATAGCATTACAAAGAGAATATATAGTTATTCTTTGTTATTTTCTTTCATATATATAATATATGTATATATATATATATATATATATATATATATATATATACACACATATATA
>CAEFZY010053702.1:0-22832 GCA_903066815.1 Brachyrhaphis roseni | reverse complement strand
TAGATGTGCCACAGGTACAAAACACTGGAATGAAATGGCTTAATTACCTCCTTCTTGTGTAGATAAGTTCTCAGGAGTCCTTCTAATGACCTAATTATTCTATTCAGGTGTGGTGCAGCAGAGGCACATCTAAAAGTTGCAGGACACCAGCCCTTGAGGACTGGAGTTTGACACCCCTGCTCTAAAAGGATCAAGTGACCCTCTACCTTGTGAAACTTAGTTTGTGATCAAACCTTTCCTCTGCTAAGCAAAGAACAGGTGGAGGTTCCCCTGAAGTAGTTTTCTTATTTGTCTAGTTTCACCTACAAATACTTTAATCAGATCAAATTAATAAAAGAAAATACTGGAAATCTAGAACCAACAAAAATGAAAAACCGCCCGTCTTCATTAAAAGTAGATTAAAATAACACTATAGTGAGTATTTGCACATTATAGATTGCAAACACTTTTTTGGTCCTTGATCCAGGTTGGCATTTAATTGGAAATGACATTATGAGTTATTCTTTGTTTTTCTGATTTTACTTCTCCTAAAAATGATATAAATTATTCATTTTAAATCACAGTACAGATTTTTTTTGTTTCTTTAATAACCATCAGTTGATGTTTGATTTGTCAAACAATTTTTAAATAAATCTCTACTTTATGCAAAAGTAGAGATTTCATAATCTCTACTTTTGCATAAGTTTGACTCATTTGGTCTAAAATATTTTATGTTTTTTAGAAACAAAGTGTGATTTTATATCATGTGATTGCTTGGTGGACATTACCCTGCTGGTAATCTGCGGCAGGACATTCCTGTGATCATGAATTCACTATAGGACATGTTAGGCATGACCATGAGCCTTTAATTGTGCTATGCTGTTCTGGATTTTATTTGTCTCCTTAATTCTATGTTGACACTTTCTTCTGAGATGTGGCTTTTGTGGTCCTTTTCAGTCATGCAGTGGCTCCCTCTCTCGCATGACCTCAGATTTTCAGCAGACACTTTCTCTCCTCACTAACACTGCACACTGACAGGCCCATAATTAAAACCAGAGAATACATAGGATTCCCCGCTGAATCACTGAAAAGGCAGTAAAAACCAATGAAATCACTCCACAATCAACTTTGTCAAAAAACAAATTGTAGCATTTTCTGTGCAATCTCTGAATCCAAACAATTGCTTCATTGTGCACAAGGATTTCTAAGCAGATTTCAATTGACACAGAGGAAAATAAGACATTCATACCTGTGCAGCAGGATTTTTGTAGAGTACAACTAATGCTAGTTTTACAATCTAATTTTTATTTTTTTCCACACAGAAGCAAATCAATGTCTATAATTTGTTCCCAGTCTCCTAACCTGATTACATTAATCTAAGCTAAATTAGGCCTACTTAAGGCATGGAAACCAAACATGCAAGTTGAATCCCAAATATTTAGCAGTCTGGACACCAGATGTGTCCAGTAAGTATCACATAATTTCCATCAGAGCAGCCTGAATATGCTCTCAAGAAGTTGAACAGTAGATGTATTACGTATGACGACTGAGTGCCTGATAAAGGAATGTGCAGCTTCCCAGTGGCAGCAAATTAGGCAAGTTAATTATGCGTACATGTTCCATGTACTGTGATTTGCAAAACTATATAAACATTAGAATTTCTTGTCACATAGCAACAACAACAAACTTCAGTGTGTGGATTTAATGTGATTGTCCAACAGAAAGTAGTGATACTGTGAAGTGGAAAGTAAATGAACCATTCAATTTGATTTAAAAAATTTATATATACACCAAAATATAAAAAATTGCGAGGATCATTTAGATTTGGACAATATTTTGTGTGAATCCTCTTTACAATCTGCAGCTTTTTGTTTGCAGAATAGCTCTTGTTCAGCCAGAGCATCAAGTCAAGTCACAGATTCTAAGTTTGCTTTAGGTTTAGATTTTGACCGCACCATTGTAGCATTTGGACATGCTTTAATTAAATACCACTCCATCGTAGCTCCAGGTTAATGTTTGGGGTTGTTATTCTGCAAGAAGGTGAATCTCAACATCAGTTCCAAGTTTTTTAATCTCTAAAATGTTTTCTTCCAGGATTGCCTTTCATTTATCGTCATCAACTTTGATTAGGTTCAGTGTCCCTAAAAAAGAAAAGCATTCCAACACTGTGCTGCCATCACTTTCTCTCACCATAAGAAAAGTGTATTCATGAATAATGAACACATCTTCACTTTTTATGCTGAATAGAAATGAGTGCTACTCTTTTAAAATGTATGTTTTAAATCAAAATTGAAACTCTTTAGCTTTATTCTCCCACTTTACAGCACTGTGCAAAATGATGCATAATTGTGAAACCAGTATATTTATGCATCAAGTCCATGGAAATATTTTCAAGACAGAATAGATGTTATGCAAGTTGTAAGACTTCTACAGCTATCTTAAACACACATCTTTTTCTATAAAAAAAATATACTCTTAGGCTACTCCAAAAAAAAATAAAAATAAAAATAAAAAATTGTTTTGCAAATATGCAATCTCAGGATTGGAGGATTGATGGGGCGGTGCATGGGGGTGTGGGATAAGAGGGCAACCTTACACATCAACAAGTTAAGAAACACAGTTTATAAGATTGTAATATAATTTTCAATCAGTCTGATGTCTAAGTCCAGCTCTGCTGCAGCTGATTGAAACAAGATGGTTTAACATACCGCACTGGGGAGTCCACAGTGCCAGTGATATAAATCGAGCAAAAATCCATCTACTGCCCTCTGGTGGATTCTTACTGACACTGTTTCTGTTCATATTGATGCACAGAGATTTACAAAAGCATGAATTTATTAAAATACCTGATTTCTAACATAATAAAACAGCAAGCAAGCAAAATAAACAATCCCTCTTTTATAAATTAAAGAAAGCATTTAGCTTTTATTTAGATGATAACTAAAATACCTGACAGCTATATTTTGTATCATATAAGTCCATGTTGAAATGTTTTTATATGGATGTTAATTTACTCTAATTAATGTGCAAAATCTTCGTCCTTCTTGTACCATTGAAAGAATATTTCTAACGTATCACAACCTGTTTTTTGATGCCTGTATCCCCAGAGGAGCAGCAGCAGGGCAGGTACGCCTGTCCAACTGCTCATTAGAAGAAAGGGCAAATTAGTTCTCCCAGGGATCTCTGCACTGTGCAAACACAACAACAACAACAGATGCACAGGTCGGCTACAGGAAAACTCACAGTTATTTGTTAATTAAGCTATCTCAGTACATTGCCCAGATCAGATCGTGAGGCAGGCGGCAGACAAAATGGCAGCAGCAGCCGAAGCAGCAGAGCAGACAGAGTAAAAGCCCCGAAGGCTCCAGAGACTTCATCTTCATGACAGTTTAAGACTGGAATACTGGAGAATGTTAGTGACAAGAAAAAAAGTGTAGGTCTGCATCAGATTGTCACAGTTATGACTGGAAAAAGCCAACGGCTTTGCAGACTAGATAGTCTTGTATAGTTTTTAGACTATAGACAGGGAGGCTGTAGAGAGTACCAGATCACTAGAAGACTATAAGATGTTTTATCCTGTTGTATCAGCTGTAATATGCAGCACTGAAGCTATCAGTACCAACATTTTAAAATGAAATGGTTGTAATTTTATTGTTGTACCGTTTACAACAATAAACTCACATTTAAGTGAGTTAAATGACCTCTTGAGACTCGAGCTTCGATCGATTTTTCAATTTTTCTGCTGTGTTGCCTCTGTGAAGCTCAGTGGGGCAACTAGGATTATAATAATGTTGGTCTAGAGACACACAAATACCAACCTTGAAAACAATTTCCTGTAGTCCAAAGAGGGCAACCTGTCATAAATTTGGATCAAGTCAGAGCAGAGAATATTTCCACAAACTCTTTTTGTAACGTGCTTTTTATCATTTGAATGCTTCTCAATATTCTGCACATTATTTATATGTTTTATTTTACCAAAACACCCATTTGCAGCTGATGCATTTTGCCCAGACTTGTTTGCAAATTAAAACAAGAAAGCCTCTGATGCCGCTTCTCTATGTTTTATCAAGACTGGTGAGATCAAAGGCAGACTTGTCGCCATGCATTGTGTCCATCGCTTTCTGATAACATCATCAAACCAAGTCTTTTGGTTTGATTTGTAATCTATGCAGACTCAGGTTTGGTGTCTAAATCAATGGAGCCAAGTAATGAGCAGTTTTCTTTTGAAGGGATTTTCATCACAGAAAATTGCCTTCAACCCTCCTGGGGAACCTCAGAAGAAGAAAAAAAGATGCACTGACGTGTTAGCAAAGCGATTTGCTTTCTGGATCAGGTGTTGGTAGTAAACATCGGCGGCTGTTCCTGTATTGCTACACATACAACTGAAGCACATATAGAGCAGAAATAACACCGTACATTAATAAATATTAAAACTAAATAAAGATGAACCTCAAGAAAAACAATTTATTTTAAGGCATTGAAGTTTGTTGTTAAGATGAATAAGCTTTAAGGTTTAAAGTGAGAAAATAAACACAATTGCAGGTTTGCTTTTAGGTTTATCCGCACATTAATTATATTATCACACCCCAGTTCTCTTCATCTGTCTATTTTAGAATATCTAGCCAGCTAGGAGCAGAGGTTTTCCTTCTGACTGGTCAGAATATTTATATCTCTGCCCCATCTGTGCACAGATTGTTCTGCTTTTCATAAATCATTGAGCTAAGGCAATTGCACCGACAGGAAGGATTGAGACCTCCCTCTGGTGTGGAATGAACTGTGTCCAATATCTCCTACTTGTTTGTTTAGTGAGATGTGCGGAGGGAACAAATGTGAGCGGAATCAAACGTGACACATTTAAAGTCGGAGCGGATGTTTTGGTGTAAATGTGTCACTTTAAGCCGTCTTCACCCAGTGCATGAATTACTGTATCTGTACCAGAGTGCTCCACTGACTCGTCTCTCTCCTGTAAATGAATCTATTATTGCCTGACACAGGCAAACACACTCAATGTTTGCTCAAGGTAACAAACATTGTCAGTGTTAAACTTGTATCCATCCATTTATGTGTGTCTGAGTGATTGGTTCACTAAATCCATCTGATAGATAAATGTTGATTCTAGATGTTTTGTCTCAAAAAAAAAAATCTTATCTTTGGTTGTAATTTTAGAAAATTTGAACAATACTTTAATGAAGTAGATATTTAATCCAAGATTTTTTTAAATGAAATTTAATTATTATCTTTGCTATAACACTAAATTGAATTTAAGCATACAATTAAATGTTCAGCATCCAATTGGCAAAAGACTATTTTTAGGGTTCAAAAGGAACCATTAAAACTCTCTAAGTGTAAAAACTCTCTTCGCCCGGGAGAGTGAGCGTCATTATGGAGTCTCAGGAAGCTTGAACCATGTGGTTTAGGAGCAGTATAAAGGCTCAGTGGGAAGCTACCTCAATGTCATGTTTGACGTGTTCCCTCCTGCACTATGTAGATAAGCAGATGGGATTGTTTTCTTTTAAAGGGCGGCACTGCTTTACTTGGTGATTAAGGTGAGACTGAAGGCAGCTTCCTTTTTATGTTTTACATCTATTATGATGATTTAGGGGTTACTTCTCTGTCCATCACTGCTATCTTTCTGTCACAATCTCCATAATGCAGACTATTACAGATATGAACTCACCCACCCACCCCGACACATCCTGTTATATTTCTACCGCTTACTGACAAGACATCCTATGTTATATTGTGACATGGTATTTTTATAAAATAAAGTGTGACACATTCATCTGTCTTTTCCTACAGGTGTTTAATTGTACTCGGCGCTGTGCGTCTGTGTGAGATTATTTTGCAATATCTACCTAAACTATCACACTAATAATCCAGAAAAAAATTTACTAACACAGAATATAATGTAGTGAACAGAAACACCTGGATTTGACCTTTAGCACATAAATTATGTAGCCATTTCATCCAACTTGAAAATACTGTTCTGGTACCCTTATTATAAGCCAGAACAGTCTCTTCTGCCACACTAGTTCAGAAGTAGTCTGATTGCCTCTGAATATGCATAAAAATATATTTTTAATTAAAAAAGTCAAAGAGACCTGAAAAACTAAACTCTAATGATTCGTGCTAACTTTAAACAATGATTTATAGGTTCAACTCTAAAACATAGGCCTGTCTTTTGTAAGATTGTTTACATTGCATTAGATTAACTAGAAATTAATTACTTTATTTGAAACAACAGTTTTCTGTCAAAAGGGTTACCATGTTGAAAAAATATGATAGAAAATGAATCATAAGCAAACTGTAAGTCTTTACCTCTCCTAGGAAGCAGTCAGTCCTCACAGGAGTTTTCATCTGATGCTTTTCTAACTTCTTCCAGTAGTCACCTGTTAACCTGCGCTAATGCCTGCTTCAATGCAAACAGCAAAAAGAAGTGAAGATGTAGTTTCTGTTGTCTGTGTGTTTGTGTGTGGCAAACCTTTTGAGAGAGCCAGTAAACAGACTTACACAAGATTTACGGCAACGCGCCAACTGGTAGAATTGATTTTACTGGTCAGAAATAGCGTAATGCTCACTGCACTGCTTTGCTCGTCCCCAGCTCCAGATGTATATGTCTTGTTCAAAGCTAAAAACAGAGTTTTCTGTTAATGTGTTCATATTGCACGAACCCCGGTGGGAGACAAACAGAGCTTTCACACCGATCCATCTGTTATTTTACACCAAGGAGAGCTCGCTCTTCAAAGGCGTGACTTGTCTAATGAGGACTCATGCTTTGAAGTCTGCGCTCATACAGCTTTCTGCTTTGTTTGCTTTTGTTTGGGTCTCAGAAAAGATGAATTGATTGTCCATTAGCATTAAAAATAAATCAAGGGGAACCTTATCTCTGTGTTGGATGATTGGATATGATTGTAATGGATTTTTAATTTTTTTAGGGCAGTAAATTACATGGTGTGGTTCACAGAGGATATCAGCCTCTGTATATTGATGAAAATGAGATAAAAGGCACTTTAGTAATGACACATATCAGATATGGGATGACTGGCTTGTTTTTCTTCTTGTGGAAAACATTGTAAACACACCACTGTTGTCAAGCAGATAACATAATATCTTAAATATCCTAAACACATGATGTACTTTTTTTAAATTTTCTTGTACTGTGGCACTGTTTTACAATCGCTTCGGTCTATGAGTGGACACTGGATGTGTTTTTCATTGGGTATTTTCCCACAGCTGTGCCCAGTCTCTGTCATCTTTACTGACCTGAATCATTACCCCAGTTAGCCTGTCACAGTGTTATCGGTAAATATATGAATGCAAACCAATGCCAGGCAATGAAACACAGAACCACGTGAGAATGCTGTCACTGCTGTCCTTGATTTGTTGCAGAAGTTTTCATGCTGGTGTGTATGGGTGTGTGCGGCTGGGTGTGTGTGGGAGGGATGGGGGGGGGGCTTCTGTATGTGCATGCAGGCATGTATATATGTTTAAAAATTCCAGCAATGGATTGTATAACTAAACAACCAGAGTGATGGTTTCATTTATGAAACAAGACCCAATGTGAGAAAGTAATTGCTCCCTGAATCTTCGGTGGCAAAACTGGTCAGAAACAGTTTAATGCTGTATAATGGGGACTGCTGGATGACACACCTTAAGGCAATTTAGAGTGACATCTATGGAAGGAAGCCAGAGTGTCTGAAAGGTAGTAAAAAAGGTACAAAACTCATACAAAAAAGTAATTAAATCCAGAACACTTGGCTGTGAGGCAAACCAAAAATTTCCAGGAAACAAAAAAGTAAGTTCAGTTTTTTTAATGACTCCCAGGTGTAACTTTTCCTTTTGGATGTTCATGGTTATGTTACTTTAATTTCAATCTCCCGATAAGAAAAAGTTTAACATGTCTTAAACCTGTTTCAATGTTTCTTTTTATTGCAGCTAAGAGCTCTAACTAATGATGAATAAAAGAAATGTACGCCCTTCATATTTCTGATATTCTTCCAAGTCAGCAGTGATGGATGTTAGAGGAACATTTTTGATCAAGCGAAAGACCGAACCAACACTGAGCCACTTCAATACTCCTCCATTTCTCCAGAGAACTGTGGATGTTCTATGCTGTGTATGTGTCTTTTCTTTGATTAACTGGTTGATATAATATCCAGATAATTAGATGGTTAAGTTCCCAAATTATCACACCACTCATATGGGATGACTGTTTTGTCATTCCATATGACAAAAGTTAAAAGTGAAGTTAAAAATCACAATGAAAATGAATTTTTGTGGTGTGAGAAAACTGATGGAACTATAGTGATATACAGTATCTAAGTTTTGTGAAGAATATGGTACCAATTTATTAGACAAGCCATCCAATAAAATGTTCAAGCAGTATTTTCAAATATTTGTAGAAATTGATATTTTTTGTTAAATTCATAGAATGAAACACTAACTGATGCTTAGGATAGAATGAGGAAAATTAGATGGATGGATAGAATTGTTTTAGTACTAAATTAGATCTTCTAATTTAGTACTCCTGTTGTTTGCATTCCCCTTTTCAATCAATCAATCAATCAATCAATCAATCAATCAATCAATCAATCAATCAATCAATCCAATTTTATTTGTATAGCATCTTTCAGTAAGAAGGCATTTGAAAGTGGTTATCTTACTGACAGTTTGTTGTAAAACATGAAAGTGAATAAAAACAATCTTCACAGAAGTAGTGCACATTGATGTATGCTCTAAGAATCTATGATTCAGTTGTCAATCTGTGTAACAGTTAGTTTCTGTGAATCTCAGGAGGTGATAAAATGTCCGTTAGTAAATGCCCTTTTCCCTGGGAGAAATAAAATGTATCCATCCCCTCTCTCAGGTTGGAATAATTGATGTTTCTGTCGATGTCTTGATTCAGAGGCAGTAAATCAAGCAGCAGGAAAATAATAAGAGTCTCGTCTTCTGGGGTCTCTGAACGAGTATTTGATTGGAAAACATTTATTGCAGACAGTTCATCCACATTAATGAAGGGGAGGTTATTTGTGTTTAACTTAGATATGGTGACAAATCTGTTGTTGCTTTCCTGTATTTCTTCTGAGTGACCTACTTAAGTGAGAAAACATATAGGGGTGCTGTTATTTCCCACAGCAAATGCTCAAACCAAGAAAGTAGTCATACTTTGCATATCTTCTTACCTTTGCACGTGAAAACGCCTTACTTTATGCATGTATATTTGCTGTTCCTGTATGTAAATTACATGTTGAAGCATTCTTAATCCATATGTGTTCAGCTGCTAACAGTGAGATTTAATCTCAGTTTTTCTCAGTAATGTACAGGGTGACTAAATTCCCATTGCATCACAGAAAAGTAGGAATCCCCTCTTTTTTTTTTTTTACAGGAGTTGCCATGGTTACTACAAGGCATGTCTAAATACCGTCAAAGCAATGTCACCATCTGTCTGCTTACTGAAATTAGTTGGACTTGACTATATGCTGTTTACAGAGCATAGTGAAGTACTGCAGGGTGTACAGGTGTTAAGATATTCACATAGCAAATTCTAACAAAGATGGTTTCTAAGAACTAGGTAAAATTTGTGTAATCTACAACACATTAATTAAAAAATTATGAAAGAAGTGACAAAAAATCTCCACAAATGTAAATGTATAATGACATGCTTTCTTCTTTTACACTGTTTTATCTTTCCCTCTAGTATCAATTGTTATGTTGAAGGTAAGACTGCAGACTGTTCAAATAACATTTAAAAATATAGAGGCCATGCTTAATTACTTTTCAAGACTATAATGACTTTAACATTTAGATTTATGTATAGCTCTAAATCTAAACGTCTAAACTTTGTGTGTCTAGATCACAAAGTTCCATTTGTCTAAGATGCTTAGAACCTTTGTAATATATATGATTAATTATTTAGATTAATTAATTTAATTTTAAAGTTTAATGGAATCAGCTTTGAGAAATATGCTAAATCAGCTTTAATGAGATGCACTGTGTAGATTCAAATAATGTCATTATTAATAACCATAGCTAAGAAAATCCTGGTGCATTTGCTTCACAGCTAAGCATGTGAGTTTCCAGAAATAGTCGTTGTACCTCTAAGGGATTACACTGTTCTAACAAATGTATTTTTTTTTTTTTTTACATTTAGTTTAGACACAAGTTAAAAAAAAGCATATGTCTGGTGTTGTTTTGCTGTGATTTGGTATTTCAACCAATATCTCACTTGTCTGGATGCTGGTGACTTCTGCTGCTGTGTGCCGCATTCTCACATGAGCCTTTCTGCCATCGCTTGCTGTGATTTGGCAGCCGCACATACAGAAGCAGTCAAGAGTTACATTCGTCAGCCCATCTGCTCCTTGCAAACTGTGGCTCACACTTCAAAGACGTCTCTCACACTGGCATCTGCATGGAGGTGCAAGTTTGATAATTTGCAGAAGAAATTAAGTCAGCAAGATGTTTTATGTAAAATGTCATAAAAATGGTAACTAATGAAAATTAAAAAAGTTTTTATCGTAGTTCAGCTGACATTTTTATCAAATGTGAAGTGATACTTTGTCCTTATGGGGAATGCATTGTTTTGACAGTTATCTGTATCATATTCCATTCACATGCAAGTGTTTGCTTCTTTTAAGTTGTATATATGTATTTTAAGTTGTTAGTTGTTAACACAAGACTTGTGAGATAGGTGTGGACAGAAGAGCTGGAGGTAAAAATTTCTAGAAGGCTGCACTTTTCTCTTCATTTTGCTTGTGCCATTGTTGAACTGTGAAAAAGACAGATGTTTAGTTCATAATTACTGAAAGTTCTTACTAATAGTGGCATAAAATATGGTGTTTTGTGATGTAAAAGAGCATAATAATTTATGTCAATATGTTTTCCACATGTTATAAGACTTATCTTGTGCAGTGCAATTGAAAACCAAACAAATCTGTCAAAAAAATATATAAAAATCACACCAAAAAAAATTCAATAATCTGGTTTAATGAGAGTTCACATCCCTATGTTGAAACATTTGATTCATTCCCGGCATCATCTGACATTTTAATTAAAACAGGTTTTCAAACTATCAGATTACAATATGGTATTTTTACTGTGTTTGTTGATTTGGACATATGCTTAGATTCCCAAATGAAGATAAAAATTAAACTCCTCTTTAGCTTCCTCACAAAAAATTAAAGTTTTGGGTAGACATTTACTGGCATTTGTCACTATTCATATCTTTATTCCTCTTGACTTTAACCCTAGTTCCAACACCACACCATACTTTCATTGAAGGCATGATGTTTGATTATGTGGTGATAATAAAACACCATACATATCAATTACCCAACAGCAAGATACAACTTGAAGTTAAAAATATGTCTAGTTTTCAAAAAATGACTTGAGAAAATAACTGTCTCTCTCAAGGCTATCAAGAACACTGGAGAATCTTGCCACATGTAAAACACATTCACAACCAACTTAGCAGAAATTATCGCAGCTCTTTCATTGTTGATGTCGACTTCCCATCCCAGTTTCAGTTTCAGTCTCACATTTTCATCATTTTTATGGAAATCTGTAGTTTTTTCCCCTGTTTTCTTAATTATTTCCAGTTATAGATGATTACCTTCATTGGGCCATGGTGTACATACATTTCTGTTTTTTTGTGGTCTTCTCCTGACTGATACCTTTTTACAAAGAGATCCTTCTGATCCTTTGTAATTGGCTTGCTAGGAGACATCTGAACAATATCTCAGGTTTCAAGTGTGTTTCAACAAAACATTGATTTTTAATTGCATGTCACATTATATATGGACAAAAAAATAAACTGATTTATCAAAGCCTCCTTTTATGTAGCTCAGAAAAATCTTACTAACCACAACACTGTGCACATGTTTGAGAGCCACAGTACCTGTGATCTGTGAGTAGCTGTGGGAAAAATAAACCTCTAATGCAAGGCTGAATGAATGGTGTCTTTGTACAAATCTCCACCAATACCTGGGTATGACAGTATGTCATGCCAAGGCCAGGGATTGTGTTCTCTTCAGGGAACTCTAATCTAGAACCCTGGACCTATTCACCAACATATGGGCTCCTTCATGCTTATGATCTTCACATTTCATTGCAAAGATGCTGTATGGAATAGTAACAGCACATTGATCATGTCTCGTGACACATCTAGTGCAATAATTCTTTATACTTGTATGACATTCTGCTCCAGTCTGGATGGCATGTGTGGTTTTTTTTTGCTAAGAACTCTGAATCCAGTGTAAACATTGAGTTGCATCTTGATAAAAATTCATATTTGACACTGTCAATGTTAAAGGTCACATCATGCTAATCAGAGTTACTTATTATTCGGCATGCAAGGGATTTAAATTCAGTGCAAACATTTCACTTGTATGGGATGAAGACGCAGACTTAAATACCTGGTGTAAAATGCATTTCAGAGGTTTTGAAAAGCAGAGTTATATTTCCTTGCTGTCTTTTATAAAAGTCAAACTTATTTCATTCATCACTTTCACAGCAGCTTCTTGCCTTTCCTTGGTGATAAGACAAGCAAACAGCATGTCAGATCTAAAATCTTAGCCTCAGTGCACGGAACATTTCTAGCATTTATCACAATGAGCTATTTTATAACATGTTCTTTCACCAAAACAAATTCAGCCAGTCTGACATCAAATTAAAAATGTTTCGGATAATTTACTTAAAATGTCTCTTTTCCTTCAGTGTTCATTTAGCAACTTGAATCATTATCATTAAGTTTTAAGTTCAGTGTGCTTAATATAACTTTTGTAATGTAAGGGATAGTTCAATTTTGTGGGGATTTTATATTTATTTCTTTATTTGGTATATATGTTCAGTGATAATGATTCCATCTGTAATTTGTGATCCATGTTTCTCCATATGGTGTAGATTTCTGAAATAACATAAAAAAATGTATTTTAAGAATTAGATACGATTCTATTTTGGTCTCAGAATAAGTGCTGAAGTAAGTGATACTTTGATGCATGCTCAAGTTTTGCATTGTTTACTTATAATGATGTATTTCTTTTTCAGCAGCCAAAATCTTTTAAAGCAATAAAAAAAATACCAATATTATGCAACACACATTTTTACAATAAATCGTATGTAATGGTTGTAATTTTAGTGAAGAAAGAATGTTGGAGAAATAACCTATCATGTAACATTTACTGATTATAACATAAAGTTTTTAAATGCTTTAAATTACAATTTCTTTCTGGTGCAGCGATGAGAGTTTAAAACGTTCCTTCAATCCCACTTTTTAAAAGGTGGATCTGGGCAAAGAAGTGTTGCTGCATTATTTATAAGCTTGTCTTTCCTTTTGACCACTGACAGCGGTGAGAATGGACAGTGTGAGAGTGTAATGATTCTGCATTGGCAGGAAACACAGCCAATGCTCAGCTGATCGATAGGTGCTGGTTTTTCTATCCAGCTTTATTGATCCACCAGTATTTGCCTGTAAGCCAGACCCAGAAGTCAGAAAAGAAATAAACAAAACCAAACAAAAAAAAACAGTGGCTCATTAGTTAGAGAAGGCCAGGCTCTGTCACTGCAGATGGAAACCCTCCTCCTTTTCTTTGAGACAATCTATAGGGCTGTGGAATGAAACTTACAGATCAGATCATTTGAAGGGGATTATTTTTTCCAAAGACCTCACCCCTTTCAGACTAGAGACACAATGCCATTTGTAATGTTAGTAAAAATTATTAGGTCATTCTTTAACTTCCCAGACTGATAAAAAGTCAATCTTTTGCAGCATTTGGCTCCAGAGGTTTGGACAAGTATTTGACCTGTTTTATCTACTGTTGAATAATCTGCAAAGTGATGAGAAAACAGAATAAATGATCTTGTGTAATCGAAATGCTAGTAAGATGCATGTCTCACATGCATTCTCACAAATGCATGTGAGACTAGACATAACTATGTGTCCACAAGGTCAGAAGGTTCAATGACATTTTTTTCGTGTTATCCTTTTTTGTTTATTCTTTTAGTCTTATTTATTTTATATAGAAACATTAGGAGATTATTGTTGCTTGTTTTTATTGACCTGTCATTTTCAGGTTCATCTTACAGAGAAATCGAAACACAATTTTCTCCAAATATCTTTTCAGACATTCAGATTGGATTCTTCCTACAGGTTAAAGCACACTTCTTATATGATATAAGGTCGTTTGAAACTAAGTAATCTCAACTATTATGTTTAAAAAGTGAATTCAGCTAAAGAACATGAGAATAAAAGAAAAAGAGTGCACAGCCAGACACACTTAAATGTGAGTTGTTATAAAATAAAAGTGTCTACCTTGTCCAAGGTCTTTGCTTTAATATCTGCTCTTTCTTGTCGAGCCAATTCTTCTGCTTTTGATTAGAGACCTTGGAGCCAAAACACGCAAACACAAATACACATAGACACACACTCACAAATCATCTTTTTATTCTTGATGTGTAACATGTTCATGTCTCAGCAAGAACGTGAAAAATTGTTTCCAGTCTTCTTACTGCTGCACGAGTTGGTCTGGACATTATATAACTTCTTCAATTGAACTCCTTTTCTTTTTACAAAACACTTGATGTTTTGTTGCCATGGTGATGAGAGCCCAGACAAAACTTTCCATGCGCACTGATTTGCAACCACGCAGAGGTTGTTTGTAGCGGCACTACTCCCTCACTGCAAGTGTTATTTCTAAATAACTGAATTTGATTTGTTTGCCATCATTACTCAGCTGTGAGTGGATTTGTCTTGACGCGGATCACATTAATCATCACTAAATCCTTGGGAAACAAATTCAACAACTTTAATCTACATTATTCTTATCTATATGTGACTTGAAAACAATTTATTTCTGCCTAAAGAAGATTCTTTGTATCTCCAGATTCAGGCACAATCTGCTGTATTTATCAACAGCAGACTGTGCCTGAATAACAGGCACAGTCTGCTGGGTTTGATGACAATGTTGACTTAAATCAATACGTTAAGAAACAGGGAGCATGATGGATAATTATGCAGAAAGAAAATAAATTGTTACTACAAGCTAGAATGAATCAGTTTGTAAAGAAAGGTGATATAATTAATTTCCTTCTACAAACTATGCCTGCAGTGTTTCATTTGTATTACAAAAGACTTTGCAGGAAAATTCATTTGGTTTGCAATTTTATTTTTTTTATTACACAGGAAACCTGTAAACTTTCCAAAAAGGACTGAACTTTTTTATTACAGTAGTAATAAAGTTTGTACTTCAATGTATTTATGATAATGGAAAATAATACCAGCTTTACTCTGTTACCTAATTCAACTGTTTGGGGGGACTGCATCAAGATTCTGTGGTACAAAATGCCCTTTAGATGTTGCAGTATCATTAATGAAGATGCATTGGAAAGAGGCAGAGTTTAGATCTGCGTGGCTAATAGCAAAAGACCTAGAAGACCTAACTGAGCACAGAAAGGTCACCTCACTGTCGGGTCGCAGTGCTGAGACAAGACAGAGACAAAACTGGAGTGCAAACATTTTTTATCATGAAGAGAGATGGAGGGGGAATCACTATTTAAAAATAGGCTCAGAAAAAGGCAGTTCTGTTTGTAACTTTCATGATAATACACAGACACAGTGGTGAAAAGTTATTACAGTGTAAAGTGGTGCAAAAGTCTACTTTTGCATCGTCTGCTCCTGATAACAATGGTTCTTAAATGTGATAAAAATGCAGTGATAACAATATTCATCAATCGCTACGTGTTTTTTTCTCTTACAAGTTGGTGATATATTGGTTCATGCTTTTCATTATCCCACATTTTTTCTACATCTATAACTCTGTGTTGTATATTTTTTTTTATTCTGATCATATTCCACTATTTGCACAGATAAGTACAAAGTTGTTGAAAGTTGTGAAATTATCATAAAGTACTGGCATTCACTGAGTGTTTTTGTTACATTACAGCCACAAACATCATTATATTTTAGTGGGATTTTATGTGGTGTGCCAATAAAATCCCACAATTCACAGCCCAACTTTGTGAATTGGAAGGAACCTGATGTATGGACGTACATTATAACCCCATGAATTAGTACTTTGTGGAACCAGCTTTTTTCTGCTTTTACAGAAGCAACTACATCTCAGCTGTCTTTGAGCATCTGGGAGAAATATATTTATTTTATCATTGCTCAAGATCAATCAAATTGATTGAAGTGCATTTGTAAACAGCAACAGTCAAGCCTTTAATTTGATTTAGATCTTGACTTTGAGCATTAAAAAATGAATGTGCTTTTAGTGACATTCATTTTTTTTCTCCATAGAAGTTGAAGCTCTATGTTTGAACTACTTGTTCTGATGTAAGATAAACTTTTATCCCTGTTTCAAGTATTTTGGAGCCTCTTATAGATTCTCTTTGAGCTTTACCCTTGATTTAGGGCAAAAGTAAAAAACAAAACCCCAATGACTGTGGCTTTCCCATAACAGAATATCGTAGCATATCTTCTTTTCACTCTTCTATAAAGGCCACATTTATATGACATATTACATGCCATGTAATCATATTAACAGTCCATAGACTGGCAAAGTTATTAGTATGTTCATCAAGTGCTGAATATGGTTAAATTAGGAGAGAAGAGAGGCAGAGATTATTAAATGTGTCGCAATCAAATCACAATAGAGAACAATCTGCATTCTTGAGTGCATGAAACTACTGAGAAACTCTTGATGAAGATGGTCTCTGTAAATCATATATTTTCATTGAAGCGTTCATTTTCAATCTACATGCTTCTTCGGAGCAGAACACACGAGTGTTGAGTGCTTTTCCATTTTGTTTTCTTTCTGAGTTGAAATGATGTGACTTGTTTTCTTGTTTGCCTTTGCTTTAGAAATGTGTCACGTTTAGGCCAACACAAGCATGCGCTGAGCCCACAGTTCCACTTAGAGGAGCGCGAATTGATTTACAGGCGGGTGTGGGTTTGTTTTCAGCACCATGGAGAGCAACACCCCCTCCACAACAAGCGAAACAAAAGAAATGCTGGGAGGGTGTTATACATGCTGACAGACAAACACGTTGGCTTTGTGGAAACTTTGTTTTCATTTGATTCATAAAAAAATAAATCTGATCACATTCCCTTGGTTTTCCAACACAAACAGTTTGTCAAAACAGACGTTTGATTTTATTGTAAAACATGACAATACATTCGTGTTGCTATGTTTCTTTGTCATGAAACAGCAGGCGTTGGAGTTTTTGACAGAAAACAATCAAGCAAAACAAAAAGAAAAAAAAAACTCAGCTTGTTTTAACTTGTCATTCCCACGCAAAGTGAGAATGACACCACGTGAGCTATTTAAAAACGAACTTTTATGAACCCAGTGTGAATAAGACTGAAGGGTTACTGCTCAGCCTTAAGTGTCAAGTTAGTTTCCGATTGGGGCGGGTGGTGGACGTATGTCAGACATATGCGCGCCGTGGGCGGGTGTTGGTGTGTTGGAAAAGATGGGAAAAGCAGGAGGGAGTGCTGCGCTTCACCCTGTGAATTCGCAGGCTGTTGATGGTTAGGAGGCATGTAAGTGGCGTCCGCTTCAGCTCTCCAAAGCTGTAAGCTTTGGCTGGGAGTGACGCGGCGCACTCTGCCTTTCCAAACAGAAAAAGAACCACCTGTATGGACGAGCCCAGCGCTGTCCAGTCGCCTTCTTCAGCCGAAAAAAACGGCGGGATCGCTGTTGAGAAGGGGAGTTATGGAGAGGAGCAGAGGGACGTCATGACGGTGGAGAACATGCTGGAGGAGTCGGCCGTGCTCTCGGCGCCTCACCTGGCCGTGGATCAATATGAGCGCAGCCGCAAGGGATGTTGCGAGAGGGTGGTCATCAACATCTCGGGTTTACGCTTCGAGACGCAACTCAAAACTTTCAACCAGTTTCCAAACACGCTGCTCGGGGACCCGAGAAAACGGATGCGCTACTTTGACCCACTCAGGAACGAGTACTTCTTCGATAGAAACAGACCCAGCTTTGATGCTATCTTGTATTACTACCAGTCGGGAGGGCGCATTCGAAGACCTGTTAACGTCCCCATTGATATTTTCTCAGAGGAGATTCGGTTTTACCAGCTTGGGGAGGAGGCCATGGAGAAATTCCGTGAGGATGAAGGGTTTATTAAGGAGGAGGAGCGCGTACTCCCCAAAAATGATTTCCAAAAGCAGGTTTGGCTTTTGTTTGAGTATCCTGAAAGCTCTGGACCTGCAAGGGGAATAGCCATCGTTTCAGTGCTTGTGATCCTAATTTCAATCGTAATTTTCTGCATGGAGACTCTGCCTGAATTTCGGGATGAAAAAGACATATCCACAGTGGCACCCACAGTGAATGGCACTGCTCCAAATGTGCCAAACCCCTTCACAGACCCATTCTTTGTCATAGAAACACTGTGTATTATATGGTTCTCTTTTGAGTTACTGGTCAGGTTTTTCGCCTGCCCCAGCAAAACCACTTTCTCCAAAAACATCATGAATATCATTGACATTGTCGCCATAATTCCTTACTTTATCACTCTGGGGACAGAGCTGGCCGAGAGCCAAACAAACAGCGGGCAGCAGGCGATGTCCCTCGCAATCCTGAGAGTGATCAGACTGGTAAGAGTCTTTCGCATTTTTAAGCTCTCACGACACTCTAAGGGTCTCCAGATTTTGGGACAGACTCTCAAGGCCAGCATGAGGGAGCTGGGCTTGCTCATCTTTTTTCTCTTCATCGGAGTCATCCTCTTCTCCAGCGCTGTTTACTTTGCAGAAGCAGACGACCCCACGTCGAGCTTCACCAGCATTCCAGACGCGTTCTGGTGGGCAGTTGTCACAATGACCACAGTCGGATACGGGGACATGCATCCGGTCACTATTGGTGGCAAAATAGTGGGGTCGCTTTGCGCAATAGCGGGCGTGTTGACTATTGCCTTACCCGTGCCAGTGATTGTATCGAATTTCAACTACTTTTACCACCGGGAGACGGACGGAGAGGAGCACCAGCAGTACCTTAACACGGGCAGCTGCGAGCACCTCCCCTCCGACGAGCAGAGAAAGTCGTGCAGCTCCTCTTCCCTCAGCAAATCAGAGTACATGGTTATTGTAGAAGGCTTCAACGGTGCGTTCAAGCAGCCCAACTTTACAACAGAGACCAATCAGAACTGCGTGAACATAAAAAAGATCTTCACAGACGTGTAAAAGGGCTCCATAATGGATCATTTATGAAGCATAAAGAAATGTTAGATCTATTCTTGTAATGTTGATGTATAGCCAGTCGTGATGTGTCAGTCCATATCTGTGGCTGAACGCTCTAGATGTCCGTTTTAACAAACCTTAATGGGCCTAAGAGATCCAACTGACTGTACAATCTCTTTATAAGCCGCAGGCAAAGTAACAAGAGTATTGTTAAAAGAGATATATTTTAGTGTACAACGCCACACGATGCCTACATATCTTGGTGTTATAATTGCAGTGTTGTCCGTGTTGGGATACACGTGTAGCATTTACTCCTGCCAGCCCATAAAAAAACAGCGTGTTGTGCTTCGTGGAAAGACCAGTTCCGTTGTCCAGAAATGTTAATATATTATGGAATTATATGTAGCCGAGTGTCTGTTTAGGTTATATCTAATATCAGAAGCTGTCCACGTGTTGGACTCTGCCGTCTTGTTTAGAGTTGGAGAGGGAAAATGCTTATCGTGAATTGAAAGCTGTATTTTCATTCAGAAATACTTATATAACCTATATTGAATAAAAACAGAAATTAAGAGATCGTGGTTCTGCCTGTTAATAGCACTTTAAATCGCGCGAAGAAGAAGATTGGGTTAAAATAAATAAATAAGCACTGACTAATGTTGTGTTTGTGGTCATGTGCTCAGTGATGACATACAGCGTGGATGAAAGGAGGCAGAACGTTCAGCAAGTTCCGCCTTGTGATGCAGTCTCCATGACGACGGTGGTTTCCTGGGCAACCCCCGTCTAATGTTTTTATGGTATTGTGTGAGTTTCCCCAAATAATTTCCCATTTTTGCCATAGCAGGTGTGAATCTGGGATCTATTTTAAATGCATTTTTGTGTCCTTTTCCTTGTTTATCTATTTTTGTATTTTAAATTCTTTTGGGAAATTTAGGGTCAATAAACTTACATTATTTTGTTTTTACTTCATTGCACCATTGAGAAAGAAAATGTGGATAGAGTTATGCAGAATTACATGCTTATATTATTGGTTTAGGGACGTTTCACAAAAAACAAACAAACAAAAAAAAAACAACTGGCCAGATAATGGCAGACCACTCCATTGTTTGTGGTCACCCTTTTCCAAATGCAATTGCTCTAGTCTCATGAAAGAAGAATCATAAATATATTTCCATAAGTAAAGAAAAACATTATTTATACAAGAGGGAAATTGTGACCAGAATGTAAATAGTGTGAAAGTGGACCAGCAATTTCATTTTGTAACTCAAAAGTTAATTAACTTCCTGTCATGCTTAGAGATAAGCTTTACTTTAGAAGTTTAGGAAACAGTTTATAATATTTACTTCAATATTAGTTGCATTGCATTGATCTCACAACAGTAATGATGATAATGATGGTTAATATTATTACCATACAACTACTTAACCCAATAATGTGCAAACTTCATTAAGTTTTTTGCCTAATTTCTCTTTCTTCTTGTTTGCAATAAGCATGGGATGTAAAATCTGTGCTAAGGAAATTAGACATGAATTTGCTCAAAATGGTTCCCTGTTAAGCAAAAGGATATTTTAAGAAGATTAAAGGTCTGTCTGTTATTAATCCATTTATTGCTCATGTTTAGAATAAATAATTCTGTAGCATGTGTGGGAATAGGAAAAGAGGATCAACCCTCTTTTTCTTCATCTCTGTTCCTCAGATCTCTGAGTTGGCATGCCAACTTGATTTGACGTCAGCCACCTTTTCAACTACATCAGAAGACTTACAGGCACCGGCTTTAAAACTGAGAGCTGAACACAAGCAAACAGTACAACTTAAAGTCATTGAAAAGTAATGATTTCTCTATATGTTCTCTCAAGAGTCATAGTGGCTTGTGGTATGCATGAAAACATTATATTTCATAGATGCTTAGCTACAATTGAATGTTCTATTGCAGATTTATCTTTTGTTTCAGGACTTAAAGGGGGAACAAATATTTTGTCTTTACTAAAATGAGAGAACTAGTGTATTTTTTTTATTATCATTTCAGATATACTGTACGTGCCTTACTGAAATAAATCAGGTACATTATCAAGTAAGGCATCAAAAACCCAATCTGTTGGTAAGGACAGATCCTCTTAATATATATATATATATTTTACTGGAGTAAGTCTTGTTTGTAACACCATAGGATTAGTCATACTTAAGTTTAAGCTCTGTGAATTAACAGTTCTGAATAATAGCTCACTTCTGCCATCTGGTGGATCAAAGAAATTATTACTATTTGGAGATGGCAATACAGGTTAGCTTTTCTTATAGACACGATTTTGAATTTATGAAAGTTGGGAAGTGTGACTAATAGATAAATAAATTTTTAATTGAGATAATAATACTGTGTTTTCCTTACGGGAAAGCAGCTGCACCTGTCTTAACTTGACTTTAAAAGAAAATCAACACATTGCCACCAAATCTCTAATAATACGATCATATTAATTAATTTATGTAGATTAATTTATCCAGTTCATGATGTAATTTACATACAGTTGTGACAAGAGGGATATCTATTATTTAAATGTTTACAGCACATGCACACAATTTTACTAAGAGCAAAAAGAAAACAAAAAATGTTAGGTCAGCAGTTAACATGGTGATCTTCTTTTCTCATGCTGCATGCAGGAACAATCCATGTGTCAATAACTGAAGTAGACCTGGAAAGCACCGAAAATATTCCTTGAGGGTCTTAGTTTGACCCATTATTTTTATGTCCCATGAGAAAAAGGGAATTACAGTATGTGAGCCAGAGTGCATGGTAAAAACTCATTACTTACACTTTTGCATTACTTTTAAGAAAGCACAGAAGTGCTAATGAAGGTGACTTTGCATAATCCAGGGTTGAAAAATTCAGTTTGAAAATTCATGTCATCTCCAGAATGATAAAGAGGAACTTGCAACAAACTATAAATATCTGGCATTTTAATAATGATTTGAATGCTCTACTCAACTAAAACATGGTAAATAGAGCACTGTGAGAGAGTAGCTAGTTTTACAATATTCTACATAATGATGAACGTATTAAGCAGTTTTTACACTTCACTGATTTGCCCGCATATATTTTTCCTTTTTTTTTTTTTATTGTTTTTGTTTGATTTTTGCAGAGCTGAAAGGACATCCCTACTCCAAACCACATTACATTTGTCCCACAGCTGCAGATGCTCTACATCAGAACTGCTGAATTGCCCCGTTCCTTCTGTCTACGCTTCTGGAGTTCAACTCCTTCTTCAATGTATTTTTAACAGCAAAAATGAAAAGGGGCCAGCTAACTGCCCATAGTCGTTAATCATCTTCTGCATTGCTCAACAGTAATGCTGGCGAGAGACAACAAGTTTGACCATCTTACCCTGTTGGGGTTTCTGGAGAAGCAAAAATTTCATTAGCAGTAAACTTGTTATGCTTAATATGCCGGGGTAAAATGGGCCTATCATTTTAGATTAATGTTGTTTTGCTCTCAGTTGTTATGGTAGCTGTTATTTTATTTTGTGCAGTGATGCTCATCATGTTCATTAGATAAGTACAGCAAGCTAAACTGAGGCAATGTTAAATGTGTAAGCGAAATATAAAATAAGTTGTGATTTATTTATACACAATTAATGTATAATCTGTATAAATATATATATATATATATATATATATATATATATATATA
>CAEFZY010053700.1:0-16926 GCA_903066815.1 Brachyrhaphis roseni | reverse complement strand
TCGTGTCATGAGGTAGATCTCAGCCGGCCGGTGAGAGAAAAAGTAGATCTTGGTCTCAAAAAGTATGAGCACCCCTGCTCTAGATGATACTAACTATGCCTTTAGAAACTTGCCATAAAATTCTGCTCTCTCATAGCGTGTTGTGCTTACATTTTGTTTTTGTTGATCACCCCAGGCAATAAAAGACTGTTTTAATCTGTGGAGCATAGCCCGTGGTGCATCGACCATCCTTCTGTTCACGGTTGTTGAGGATAAAACAACATTTTTTCTCAACCGTCCCTGCTGTCAGATTTCTACAGTGCTTTGGTGATATGCAGTTTGCTTTTCATCGAGTCTATCTCCTCCCCAGGGACTAAGAGGCAGAATGTGTTGAACATTACTGAATTGGTGTGAATTGATATTGAAGAGACAGATGTGGATGTTTCCCCTTCATGGGACAGCAACTGTTTAGAAGACAATGACTATGTAACTAAAGTCTCAAGGCTTGGATGTTTTGAAGAGATTTATCTTTATTAATTTTGACAAAGTACCAATGTGCAGAAATTTACTAGGATACGTATGGCATTTTTTCAGTTCTCCACACTTAATGTGACTTAATGTGCCAGTGGAGTGTTTAAGTATGGCTTTTTGTCACATTGTTTTTTGGCAAAAGTTGGATTTCCCAGATCTAGTCTGAAAGAATATTGTATGAAAGAATTGCTATTGTAGAGATGGAGCAAACTTCACCACCATGTCTGCAGAGCTTCAGGGTTTATGGCCTCATGTTTAGGCCAGCGCAACATACTAACATTTTTGTGTTTAACAGATCTAAATATGGTGAACTTGGGATCAAATGCCTCTCTCGAAGGCATTTATCAGGTAGGTTTTAGAAGGAGAGCTCGGGGCAGAACCAAGGCATGTTGGAATTATATCAAACCATCTTGGCAGGAAGTACTTGGTGATGTCTGCAGGGATCCAGCCAGTTACTGCTTAGATAAGAGATGTCTGGGCTGCTCTTCTGAGTCCACAGCTTAAACTCTAAAAATACTTAAAATATGTTAGATTAAAACCAAACTTCTCTTCTTGAAGCTGTCTATCTGCTACTACATTGTTCTTTGTTGTTTTTTTTTACAGTTAGAATCTCTGTAGTTTGGTTTAGGATATGAAGGTATACCTGCAAATATTCTCCTTTTACAATAGCAACAGATCAAAAGAATCAATTGTTCAAAAGGTTATTGATTTTTGCTTTCTCAAAATAATGTTTTATCATCACTACTGCTTTGCATTGTAAACCAGTTATTTTTTGAACACATACTAATTGCTATTCTCAGTCTTCAACAGTCTTTAACTAGTTTTGATTTTGCCCCTTTCTGAACAGTATCAGATCAGAAAGAACTGGTGTATATCTCTAGTAATCTCTGTTAGGATGGAGATTCTGTCTCATGATTTATCCAAAATAAACTCAATGAGTTTTTCCTCCATACCAAATCATATCTTGTGTAATTATGTAATATCGGAAACTTGTATTTATGATCAGAGGGATAGCAAGGGATGTGTTTAATAAAGATATTTCAGTGTATCATTTACTTCCTTCGAGGCCTAACACTTTGCTTAAACTTTTTGACCCATTTAAATCACTAGAGGCCTGTGGTTCTGATGAGTGAATGAATTATGCACTTTGAAGTCCAAAGGTGTGATTTCTAGGTCTGTACTGGTAAAGAAAAAAAATCTTCTTTTACTGATCAGCCTGAAAACACAAAAACTTTGATGTGCTCTAAATGTTTTAGGACCTGTCACATCATCCAAATGCAATTCCATATTTGTCATTTTCAGATGATGGATTTAGTAGAACTCTGTGATACGTTCAAGGCTTGAAATATTGTTGTACAACCTAATTCTGCTTTAAACTTCTTCACAACTTTCTTTCTTTGCATTGTAAACCGGTTATTTTTTGAACACATACTAATTGTTATTCTCAGTCTTCAAGTCTTAAACTAGTTTTAATTTTGCCCCTTTCTGAACGGTATCAGATCAGAAAGACACTTTAAGGTCAGTGAGAGGATAAAACAAGCTATATTTCTCCAGCCTTTGGATTTCCATGATTATGAGAAGTGGATATAAAGTGAATCTAAAAAAAATGGTTTAGAGTGTCCTTGTTGACCTCATTTGAGCTGTCCGAATGGTGTCCATGGTCTGAAAAGGTTTATTAAAGTAGAGGTAATCTAATTTGAAGCAAAGCATAAAGGTGTATGAAGCCACACAATTAAACCTTCTAAGTGTCTGCAGATGGCTCCTTCTTTTATGATAAAAATTTAATACCCTTCTGCATGAATATGTAGTCCTTCAAAATTCAGTTTTTTTCTTTTGTCACCTCCCTCCATTGTTTTCCAATCTCAAGTGCATGTCCAGGAAGAGAAATCCATAAAATTAATTGCTGCAATAATTCATCTTCATGATAGAGTCAGTTAAAGTTGCTTCACATAAAAATAAAATAAAATATAAAAAAGTTTAGTTGAACACAGCTGAGCCTGGAAAGTAATAGGGATGAATTAGGACATTAAAGGAAAGTCACAGTGCCTTCCTAATGTATTCAATACCCTGAGTTTGTCACATATAGTACAGGTGGGGAATGAAATACATGGTTTTTGTTATTTTTTTTTAATAAAGAGTAGTGTGGCATATAGTTATATTCAGGCTCTTTACCTTATATAAATTTTGTATATCATTGGTCAGTTCACCACACATTAATCTAATAAGACTTTAGTCTTCAGTCCAATGAAGGCAAAACTTTAAAATCTATGTTTTCAAATACTCGCCTTCCAATCTCACTGAGTTTGAGAAGAATGGACACAATTTAGTCTCTAGATGTGACTGAAGGCAATTTAATGCAAATCCATGCCACACATTTTTTAATCGTTTGTTTTATAAAACCTTGAAAACCGCACACCCATGTGCCTTCAGCTTCATAAATATGTACTTGTTTTGATTTTATAAAATGGTCAGAATAAATAGTCCACTGTTGTGGATTTACAGTTTTCCAGGACTGATATCGCAAAGAAATGCAATAAAAAGTTTGACTGCATAATGAAAGCCAAATGCTGATCACATGAAAAAGCAAAGTCTCTATGTATAAATAATACAGCCCAGTGAGATTTTTCATTTTCTCCCTGATTTACTCTGAATTTGAAAAGCATCCTTTGAAAACCTGTGAGGTGTTTCATCACACTGAAAAGCAGAGATCACAGAGAGATGTACCACCTGAATATTTTGAACTCCTGTTAAAAAAATGACCTGAGTCTTATTTCAGCTTGCATGCAGAACAAAGCTAATAGTACTCAGTCATAGTTATGTACAGTTGGTGTCCAGAACATTCCAAATAGCAGAAGCAATGTGTCAATCATGCATTTTAAAGGAAATTGGAAAATAGAAATTTGAATAAGAAAACTGTTTTTTTTTCTATTGCAGTCATTTTTAGGAATGAACGTTATTATGATGCTAGTAGGACATCTTAGTAATGTGCAATCCATTTTCTGTATAATACTGTTCTGGGTGAAAATTTTACTAATCACTTAATATTGTTGTGTTCTTGAAAGAGTAAATTGTTTACACGGCTAAAAATAACTAAGTGATTCAGACGACTGTGAAAATAAACTATCATTTTCTGATGAAAAGTATGTAAATACATTAGTAATCTCATGAGATCAAGAAGAATTGCTCCCACTGCCCTGCTGCTAATCCATTTGGGGACAAAACAGCTTTCAGTTTCACTTCATTTCAGCAATGCTTTGGTTAGATATTAGAGTCCTTCTCTGAAAACCTTTTTATTTGCATGAAAATGGTCTGTAATCCCAAAAGGTTTAATATTCAATGAATTAAAGATCTGGATTTCTAAGTGATGGAGGGAACAACATGAACAAAAAGCTATAATTGCTCACTCTGCTAACTAACTTCAAAACTTTGTTCAGTGTCAACACCTTTATGTTAAATTCAGCACAATATTCTGATTTGTATTTCTTTCTGATCACTTTATTTTTTGTTGTAAAAAGAAAAGCACATACACATGAAGTGCAGGAACGGCATATCATGTTGTTGCAATTACTTTCCACACGATGACAAAATAAAATAATGGGATTCAGCAGTTTGTTTTTCCTTGAATCTATCTCTTTGAAAAATCCATAACTGATTAAAAAAAATCACAAAAACTATACTTCACACTCTAAAAATGTTGCAGTCAAATGATTGCATTTACATAAACATTGGCCCACCTGCTCCACAGAGCATAAAAATGATATACTGGGGAAAATAAAACGTCCAAATTATTGACACCAATAACTGCAATAACACATTGAATTGAACAATATGAGTGAATGGACAGAATGAGTAATAAGTTACATTCACTTTATGGCCCACTCCAATTCCACTGCAGTATTTCCAACAATCAGACCTTTTACAGTACCTACACTCATCAGAAAAGAAAAGGTTCAAAATGGCCATGGAAGAAAAAAGAATCTCTCCCCCTCCCCTACAAGATAAAAGTGCTTCTAGAAACACATTTAGCAGCATTGTGAAGTAGTCATCATCAATCAGGTTGAGCTCTGGAGTGTTTCTGGACTTGTACTCTTCCACTGCAGCACTTTCATTCTTTTGCTTCCCAGCCTTTCTGTTGTAGATTTGTTGCTGTGTTAGAGATTACTGTCCTATTAATGACCAAATTTTGGATGTAAGAAGTCAAAGGAACAGCCTAAACTTTGACTCTAGAATTTGTTGGTTAACAGAATAGTTTATTGTCTTCAAAGTATTCTGGTTTTATGACTGAAAAACACACCAAAATGATTACCTATCCACCACCATGCCCTGCTGTTTTGCTTTTGTCCAAACTTGATGCTGTGTCTTTTTCACCACTGACCTCTACTCTGGTCTTGTCTGCTTATAAGAATCATACTCCAAGTCTTGTGTCTTACAAGATGTAACTTTGCCAACCGAGCCCATGCCATGCTGCGACTGTACAGTGATTCATGATTTAGCATGATGTGCAACAGTTTGTTACATAGGACAACTTTTTGTGGAAGCAGTTGTCTAGAATGTTGTCTGCTTGTGTGATAACATATTTCTCTATGGAGAATTATCAAGTTTAAACTGTTTGAAACTACTCTCATAATTATCATCAGCAGTTTTTTAAAGTCTTTCTCCATTTCCATATGATAAATTGGTTTAGTCTAGTTTTTCAAACACCAGTGAAAACTTTATTTTTCCAATAACTGTATATATATTATTCTTTTGTCCCAAAAGTGTGGCTTCTTTGTCTCATGCCACTACCCTGTTTTGTTCATTTTGAGTTCATTTTCCAACCTCTTTTTTTTACATTGCAGCTGGTAAAATCAGCAAAAAAAGGCTGTTTTTTTTACAGTCCTGCTGATCAAAATGTCGAGAATTATCTGCTGTATGTTGAAGCAATGTATTGGTTTGTTGGATGACCTGGTCAATAATGCAGTAACTAGAAGGTAGAGAGATTTTTGTTGGAAAATTAAATACTTCCGATTATTTGTAGTTGAAATATTTCCATATGTAAAGCATTTTTCAGATTCATTTGAATTTAAATTGATTTATACTTCATTTCTTCAGTCTTGGTGGTAGACTCTGTCTGAGGTGAGATGAATTCAGTATAAAAAAATGAACCTGTATTTCTCTCTTGACTTTGATCACCCAGGGAACAGTTCTTTTACTGTTCCTCATGAGAACATAGGTCTGCAGCGGCTTGTTATGATCCTTCCTCACTTATAACAGCGCCCAGTCACTGTTGTTAATATTTAAAAACATTAAGATGTCAACTTTATTCATGTGCCAAACGTTACATTGAGGAGCACTGTCAGGATTAATCTTACTGCAAAAGAAATTTCAATTTCCCCAGAATGGAGAGGGTGATATTACCTTTTCCGCTGCACTAGATACAATACATCCCACTACCCATTTACAGTTATAAATGTTAGGAGTGGCAAATGGATTTTTGTGAATATACAGGAGGTACTCTGAACTTGGCAGCAATTTTCACTGAAATATTGGCAGTCACATTACTTTTAGTTTCTGTTAATGCACTTCTTATTTCCTAGTTGATAATTATTTCAAACTTTTTAGTGACCTTGCATTATTATTTTTTTTTTATTTTTATTTTTTGTCAAGGAGAACATGTTTCTACCAGAGCACTGTGGGAGGCTGACTTTATCACTTTGGATGCCAAACTGTCTTCGTACAGCCTATTGGAATTTTTAGGCTTTAGGAAGTTGAATAAACAGTGGTGAGGGATGGGTTGTGTCAGAGATTAAGAGGATGATGGAAGAAGAAGAAGTTATAAGAGGTGAAGAAATCATTAATGCATGTGAGCATCCTGGATTACAATAAATTGATTTTAGGTGAAGCGGCTAGCTTTGCTTGTCACTGTTAGTCTTCCCATCCTGCTGAAGGGGTTCAAACTTTCACCTTCAATGTCCTAGCAGATACCAAACAGACTAAAATCTCTATTTGGAGTCTTATATATTCACCTTCTATCAGCAAAGGCAGACTTTGGTTTTTAAAACTTGTTTGAAGCTAAACACTGATAAAAACTGATTCATCTCTTAACTTTAAAATTCTATTTTTATGACTGAATTAATTGCAGATCAGGGTTTAATAGCTTCAGAAGCATAGTCCTTTGAAAAATACAAGTATTGGACTACAAATAGAGCAGGAAGCAACTCATTTAATTTTAAATATATTTAAAAATAATGAAAAAATAGCTAAAGACCAAATTATTACATTTAGCTTTGTTGAACCACTCAAGTCATTATCAAAAGCTTTGGCAGTAACATAAGGTAAGGATTCTACAAACATTGCGGCTTCAATTTGTGGGGCCAATTTACAATGTTTTAATATTTATGGTGCAGAATAATTAGATGCAAATTAATAAATGCAAAAAGCTTTTTTAGCTTGTCATTTGTCAGTTAACTTTTATTCAATATTGTCATACAGGAGCACATGCAAATCTGTGACAGAGGATTTCAGAACTCCCTCTAACAAGCAGGCTAACTGTGATAAAATGGGATAAAAAGTGAAGAAAATCATTGTCATCTTGTGAAATAAAGAGCTCTAAGAAGCCTAGAAAAACACATTGTCATGCATTCCATGTTGGTGGTTTATTTTTAACGAAGAGTGGATTTGCCTGGAACCTTGGCAAAAAACACAACCAACAAAGAGTTCAAAAGAGTCCAGCCTAAGCTAGACGATGTGTGCATTTTTCAGCTTTATTTACCATAATTGAAAAAATTAAAAAATCAGAAAATAAGCTCTTTGAAATCTAAAGTTTGACATTTTGGACCCATGGCCTAAAAATTCTGATTATTTAAATTAAAAACTCTGCAGTCAGTACAATGTGGTCATAATGAAACTCAGGATCAGGAAGTTCTGAACAAGAATAATCACTGCAAATATGAAGTATTTGCTTTACTTTGATTTATTTAAGCACTTAAACCTTTCAAATTTAACCTGTAGAAACTTATAAAAAGTAAATATAACACCACATCAAATTTGTGTCGATTCCAAAATGTTTGGCTGTAACTCAACAGGAGTTTTCCATCTTGTTGTCCTGGGATCCATCAGGCAGTAAATAGCAGTATGAGGGCAACAAAAGGGAAAACACAGTATACTGTATGGTAAACACTAATGTGTGAAGAAGGTGGAGAGATGGGAGTGCATCACAAAATATCGCTTTATTCTGATGAATTGTAACTAATCTTCACAAATTTCAAACTAGAACACGTTTTTTTGTTTTTCTGAAACAAAGGCTTATCCCGTTGTACTATCACCCTGACCTGGAAAAAAAAACACTTTTCAAATGAATCATTAAAAACCACAAATTCACGCCCTTGATGAGCGAATGTAAGTTTCTGACAGGTATTGACGGAAAACATTTCGAATCCCCATCAAAGTCAAAATCTGCCTCCTGCAAACTCAATGCAATTCTGTGCAATGGATCAGCTCAGCTGTTTTAAACGTGCAAAGACCAGCATTTCCCTGCTGGATCAAACACTGACTGTCTCACATCAGGTTTTTCTGAGCACAACATCAGAAAATGTGATGATAACTTCCTTAAAAGAAAGTGCATGCCCTTCTCCTCGAGTTGTGCCAACTCTCGCCAGCACTGTCAGACAAAAAGATACACACTTCTTGCTCCATAATTATGCAAAGCTCTGCATTCATGCGGAAAGCTTTGAGACTGTCCAGGGCTGTGCTGGCCTTGCTCCTCATGAATTCTACCCCCTGGTGATGACTGAAATGTCAGCCTTATATCAGGCACAGTCATATCGCATGTCCTGCACACATAGTTGCACACAGTCAGAAACCTTTCTTCTCCCCCGTCATGAATATGAATATTTTCCCAGATTTTCCATAAATGGTGTGGATTTGTTTCCCGCTTGTGACAAGAGGCACGTTCAGCAGCAACCTGTCGTGTGTGGTCCATTTTCAGATTTATTTTATTTTTTTTTTACATATGTTTTTGATATTTTATTTCCTATTTTCCATTTCATCTTCTTGTTTCATCTTTCTATATTTATTTTCATAATCTAAGTTTTCTCTTCATGTCATTTGTGGATTATGTCCAGTGGAGGTTTTAAAACACTGGAACAACTGTAAATGCTTTGCCTGCATTTGGGAAAAAGATTTGTGGAATTATTTTGCTTAAGTAACATTTTCATCACTCACTGTGTTTTTGAACTCAGTGTTATTACCTGAAGATCCACTTTTGACCCTGAATGACTTATTTCTTTTACAAAGCTAAACTGTGACTCTTTAAATACATTATTTCCCTGTACTAACATTGGGTATGGAATGTTTCTACTGTAACAAGTTGAAGTTTGTATTTTTTGCAACAATTATAAGATGATCAGATCCTTTGCCTTTTCATATTAAGAAGGTATATGCAGTAAAACTATTGGAAGCAAACTCTTTAAACTGTCCACCATACTAATTAAACATAATTAGTAAGGTGTGCTGGCATAACTAAATATAAATTATGCTCTACTTTTTAACTAATGGATCACAGGCATAGTTAATATAATCAGATGGTGGCATGAAAACATATTGTAATTCTTCTCTTTTCCTCATGGGTTTCCGTGGCGTAGCTATTAAATAAGACATTTAAAGTAAGGGATAATTACAATGTGGCAGAAATCATTTTCAAAGGCAATTTTCTATATGGAGATACTACTTAGAATTTTAAGATCTGAGAAAAAGTTATTTTATTAATATATAGGCTGAAAGTCCCAAGATGTCTTTCATCTCAATGTGATTGTGAAAGAGAGTTTAATAATTGGAGCCTTTTTAAAACTTTCAATCAAACCACCTGGACTGCTCAGTCTACCCCCTCTGTCTCTGTTCATGATTTAGACTCCCTGAGTGGCATTTTGTTAAAAACTATGAGCTAACATGCAGTATTGCACTCCTTTATTATAGGCTCTCACAATTCTCTGAGGACTTAATGACTTTTCTGTAGCGTGCTTATATCACACCGCACTGTGATGATGCACTGCTTAGATATTTCTACTTCTGTCTCCACACAGAAGGCAGCCATGTTCAGCACTTCCCACCCATTCCTGACTTTTTCTTTTTTTAAATGTACTTATAGATATGTTGTACATTTCTGCTTCTTCATCTTTCTTGCACACGCTATGGAGCTGACTGTGTTGTGGCGAACTTCGTTTTTATTTTATTTTTTCACAGCACTTGTGTTCGACCAGGTGCCTAGTGTTTACACCACGGATCATCTGCTGTCCCTCAGTAACTCTTGCTGCATCTTGATCAGAAGTTGTGATATGCATACAAACTGCACTGGTAATGATTTTGAATGGCGAAAAAGCAGTGCATCAAAAACTTATCTCTAGGTGTAACTGGATTACAGCTCTGCATTTAACACAATTGGTCATCCCAGTTGGGACAAAAGCAGTTGTTAGGATGTTTCTTTGCAGATCAACATTTATTTTTGTCATTTGCTATTTGAAAATAGATTGTGTAAAATCTAAAAAAGAAAAAAAAAAAGTAAATGTGTTCGTATTTGTCCCAAAAGATGCCAGGTTAGGAATCAGCTCTCATAGCAAACCGTATCAGGTTAAGGACCTTAATATGAAAAAAAACTGTTTATTAAAAACTGAGCCTGATGCCTCCTTAAAACATTACCAAAAATAAAGAAGCTCATCTCAAAATATGAATGCTTGCTGTTATTTTTAATAAACACTGCAATGACTTTATTGGTTACTGGATCAAACGTCCTGAAAAAAGGTGAGCAGGTTGTTCTTTAAAGCATTACTTTTTTGCAGTACTTCCTGTAAAGACTTCATTTCTATCATGTCTAATCTTTATACTTATTTCAAATCAGCATTTTAATACTTTTGGCTTTTTATACAATGTTTACCTTTTTACAGTTTGTCTTTTTGTTTTTAATGTAAGGCTCTTTGAAGTGCATGAATGACACATAAAACCAAACTTAAAGCTTGGCCTTTAATCCTCTTTCTACAACCACCGCATTCTTCTATCAGTTCCCCACCTGCTCTGCAGCAATCTTTTTTTTGTGGAGAATTTAGACTCTGTTAGCATGTTTTAGCACACTTTCAAAAATATGTGTTGAAATGCTGCCAATAGGGTCAAAAAATGTCAGAGCAATTACTTAACATGCATGTGTAATTACAGCAAACAAGAGGTGTGCCGCTATTCACTTAATGTACCAATTACTGCAAATGTTGAAAAGCCCTCACCTAAATAAAAGTATGTGAGTACGGAGTTGCTGATCATAACAAAGAAAACAAAAAACTGTTAAAGAGAAACATTTTTGGGTTGACAGATGCAGATGTGTGCCAAAACCAAACCACACTACCAATAAACTAAATAATCACAATAAACATGTAGTGTTGCAACAAAATTCTAACTAAATATAACAAATGATATATATTTTAAAACACTAAACCTGAACCAAGTAAGTATAAAAGTAAAAAGTATATCCAGAACATTTTTGCCATTTGAAATCCTTGTAATGTCTCATTATAGCAGTGATCTTATTTCAGAAATTAAAGAGCTCAACAACTTGTTACAGAGTTGTGTAGAAGTGGTTAATGATCTGCCAGTGTGAACCAAAATGTGTTTAAGCAAGACAAAAACTGAAACATGCCAGTCAGTGAGCCATTAAGAGCAGACGTGTCTTTGAACATGAGAACATAAAATTATTTTCCATCCTCTTGCTTCTTTTTTGAAGTATTTACATAAGATTTTTCAATCACAGTTGTGTGCTATGTTGTTTTGGCCTATCACATAATTTCCAATGAAACATGTTTATATATGTGATTGTGACATGACAATGTGTTCCATAGTTAAAGGGGAATGGATGATTTTTGAAGGTGCTGCATGGTTTTACAAAAAAAACAAAAAAAGTTCCTTCCTCCTGTAGCTTTTTTCCTGACTTTTTGTAACATCTTCACATTTTGATGTCACGATGACCGTCATTTATTGTTGCTATAGCATACTGTGAAGTCCTGTCCCTTCAAACTAAAGGGTCAATTTCCGTCTGTGCTTTTCTGTCCACTGCTGTTAAAGATTTCAGGGTATTAAGAGGGATTGAGCCCACAGAGGGGGACGTGGTATTTACTGGCTGAGCTTAGTGAGCAAAACTGGAAAGGGCACAGAAAACAGAGAAAGAAGCAGAAAACAGGAGGCAGTCTGCACACGTCGACATTTCTTTACTACCAGATAATTTAAGTGAAAAGCACTGAGGCCTGGTGGGGCAAAGATGCAGGAAGACTTCTATTTAACTAAAGATCATCATTAAATTTCAGAGCTTTTGGATATAAAAAGGACCAAGAAGCAGGTCACTATCTGAGGTTATGTGATTGTAAAAAATTAATGACTTACAGCTTTATACCTATGGAACTATAAAAAGTGAAATGAACTTTACAAGATATTTAATGGATTATTACAAAATAAAAAAGAGCATGAAAAATCGAGCATTTCTCTGCTGAAGACATTGTAAGTCCAGCTAAGAAACCCAATAAATAGAAGAAAAATAGGATGTGGACAAAAAAACCCAAAACAAATTTTAAATCTAGAAGTTTCACAGCTACTGCATGCTCCCACTTTCACCGAGCAAGAAAACAAACAGCTAGCATCACAGCTTTGCTGACGCTGACAAACAAATAGCTGAAGGTGAGATTGGGTAAAGAAAACACTTTAAACGATATTCACTTTTTGATTTAGCTGTAGATTGATAAACATATACCGCAATTTCCAGACTATAGAGCGCACCTGATTATAAGCTGCACCCAGCACACTTTCAAAGGAAAAACATTTTGTACATACATAAGCCGCACCTGTCCATAAGCCGCATGTGCCTACATACAGACGGTACACAGAAAGAGTTCTCAAAGTTTTAATAATATACCTTAGCTTTTCTTTCCAAACAGAGCCTGTAACGCGGCAGTAACACAGCAGCAATACGGTAGTAGCACAGCACTAACAGGGCTGGTTAAAAAAACATACCGGTAAAAGTCACTGAGAGCCGTCTTCATCTTCCTCCTGAGCACTGAGACGTGCTAAGTTACATTAATTAAACTTGTGTCTTCCTCTATACATATATTCCACCTGTCTCACTCTTACCTTTTCTGCTCCAGCGCCCCTGGTGGCCGGTAGAAAAAAAAATGCATAAATAAGCCGCATCACTGTATAAGCCGCAGGGTTGAAAGCGTGTGACAAAAGTCGCGGCTTATAGTCCGGAAATTATGGTATATTTATTTATTGTTGGAGACTTTCATGTCTCCAGTTAAGGTTAGCTGATGCAGGAGATTCCAGAAGGGTCAGTGAGTTAAAATCAACCAAAGTTTATTAAAAGTACAAGATATATCTTGAAGATCCACTCAAGCATCAAACATGCATACAGTTACCCAAAGGCAATCCCAGGGAGATCTGAAGTTTCTTTGTCTGTGTCTCCTACTATATAGCCCCCCCAATGGCTGTCTTACTCTGCTCTGTGGTCTGACCCCTTACCCACCCTGTTGAGTAAGGGTCAGCCTTTTGTTTTAAGGCCAGTAGTCATAAAAAGTTTTTGCAAAGATGACCGCTTTGAGGCAAACCGCTTTTATATGTTACTCCAGTTCCTGACCCGGGACAAAATTATAAAATTAACAACCATTTGGTACATTTCCTCTTTAATCCACATTTTGGTTCCTGTGTTCAAGCCTGGTTAGGGCTTGCAGAATGTCGTTATCACTTCCCTATGTAAATTCATCTTACAAGATATCAAAGGCCAGACTCACACTGAGGGAGGGAACGCAGAACAAAGCAAGGCTCCACTTGTAGACTTCTTCTAACTCATCAAGGTAAATTCATGATTACACATCAATGTAACACTCAACAAAAATTAATTTTAGAATATTTCCATTATATATAAGAAGAAAAAGTCTGGAAGTTTGTGAGATAGAGCAAGATGCAAACAATTCAAGTAATTTTATTTATTGTATTTGCCTTGCATTTGCTCTAAAAAAAACAAAACAAAAAAAAAAGAATTTGAAAGAAAAATCTTTTCTGTGAGAATCAGTTATGATCAGACTATGTACAAAATATTTATCCTTCATATTTTGATGTTAGATTTGAAATTTTTTTTCTCAAAGAAATAAGCAAAAAATACTTGTCACTATGTTACATTGTTGTGAGGGTCTTTGGAAAGACACCAAATAACAGATAGTACTTGTGCTGTTTTACTCCTGCCTGTTAGTGCGTAATTGGTTTGTCTTTCATCCCACCTTGTGGCAGGGATGTTTCAGGAAAAAACTGTCGGTGTAAGATTATGTGTCGAACAAAAACATGGCTGTATGAGAATATCTAGGGCTCTAAGACCGAATCAACCTGTCTCCGGTGTGTCTATATAGACAAATTATAGACAAAATGGTAAGAATAAAGCAGATGTGGTCAATATAGTCCATGAGGCATTACTGGTGATGTTTCTTTTTTTTTTTTTTTTTTTTCTCCCTGGACATTGTGTTATCTGTGATATTTTATCATCTGCTGAAAAAAATTCAACTTTTATTGGATGTGTTCATACTCAGTTTTTAACTTTCATACACAACACTTTGTGGTAATTATTTGAAATTAAAGTAATTTTTATGTAATTAAATTATTGCGCAGTGAAAGAATTCATGGCAAAAATTAAGCACGATTTCTCTCTCATATGTTATTCATGCTGATTAAAGTACCTAATTAGATGTTGTTGATTAATCATTTCCTAAATTTCACTGTCATTAAATCAGAAAAGTTAACCATAAATGTTTTGATAAACTCAACTGCAAGACAGATTAAGTTAAAGCCGTGTTAAAGATCGGCTTGATTTTCAATCTTCTCTTGTCTGTCCTGAGTTCCTCATAATGCAGATAAAGGTCAGTAAATGTCAAATGCTTCAGTCCAACACTCCTTGATGTTTTAGATTCTTAGTCTCTGTGGCTTTTGAAAGTTTCATGCTGGCTGTAATTTTACATGGTATCCATTATTATGAGTCACAACTATTCCACTTATGTAAACAAGGCTTGCAGTAGGAGATAAAACATTGATCAACAATGATGACTTGGTCTATTTTTTGCTTTTGCTTTTCATTTTTGCTTTGATGTAGAACCATCTTTTCCCCATATGTAATGAATTTATGATGAAATTTGGCTTTTATAGTGCCTTCTGAAGCTTTTCTTGTTTATATACCAAGTTATTAAGATATCCTGACTGACCTTTGCTATGTATTATAGCAATAGAGATTTGAGAGTGAAGTAAATCAAATTCAGAAGGCTATAAATCTTTTCCCCAGAGGGAGATTTGCTGTTCTGTTTCGGATCATTGTCCTGCTGCGTAACCCAAGTGCACTTGAGTTTAAGGTCACAAACTGACATTCTTCTTCAAGAGCAGAACCAGACCATCATGTTACCAACACCATGTTTGACTGTCAAGGTGTGCTGAAGTGTTATGTAAGAATATGCACTTTTTACAAAATCTTCCAGGTCTTGTGCTTGGGGATCATCAAGGTATTGTTTTGTGAGTTGGACTGAATTAGATCAGACTATCCTGTGTTGCTTTTTAAATCTTAAGCCTATTTGAATGATTCTATTCATGTAATATTTAGATGACTAGTAAGCAAGTCTGGTTGTTGCTACTGAAGTTGAACAAAAACAATGTGGTTTATGACAGTTTCTGATTACACAAAGGAGGTAATTACATTTACATTATGCCAGGTTGGTTTGCATATGTTATTTTCTTAATAAAGTTGTTGTTTATCTGATATATCTAAGTGTGGCACAAAAGCAAAACCGTAAGAAATCTATTGAAATCTAAAGTAGTTTTTTTTTTTGTCACACTGCATGACAGGCGGGTGTGTCCTCTTTCAGAACTGAGAGAGTAGTACTATCAAATGCATCGTGTAATTTCTAATCTTCTCTTTCTGTTGCAATTTAGCTCTTAATTCCACCATATGCTGAACTTTCCTTTAAATCGAAAATTGCTGGTTTATTTCATATAATTGAAATGATCTCAGTGGAATTGGTGCCAGCCTTTTCATTAACGAAAAGCAGAAATTCTTCCTTGGGGTTAGTTGTGCAAGATCCAAAATTCAAAACTGGTCAGTGTCTGGAAGCCAGTGCATTGCAACCTCCATCTGTCTTGGGTTAATTGGCTCTTAGAATTCATTTCCAGTGCTTGTATTTCTCTTTTCCCTGAGCCATATCACTATCACTTCATTATTCCTGCAAACAAAACCATCATTCCAAACATACTAGACCGGATAATCATTTTTTAAAAAGTTACCTCTGCTTAGGAACAGTCAAATCTTGGTGCGTAGTGTGTGCTGATGAGCTGTTGGTTTCTGAGGTTTGTTCTCCATCTGCTCGCTCAGATAAAGCCTTCAGTATCATTTGTGTTGCTGGTCAAGTTGCACTCTCATTTGTGCTGGCAGAAAATGATCTGCTAACAATAAAAATGAAAAAGAGTAAGTTGTTGAAAACAGAAGCCCCAAAGGGAGTTTTACCAGGTTGAATTGTTGACCTACACTCTTGCTAATTAGCCAGTGGCATCAAATACACCCCCTAAACACAAGCACTGTGAAATGTTTTAAAGAAAAGGCTTTTTGAACAAAATTGTTTATGGTAATGGATAAGATGTAAAAAAAACATTGCTTCTTTACCAGTAAGTGGTTTTAGAATGGGGAATGTCCAAATCAACATTTGTTTCTTCTGTGATGGTTTTTTATAGTTAGACAATCCTTTGTAGCTTTGCATATGTTCTCGGATCAGTTTTTATTTTTATTTTCTTAGAATATTCACAATACGTGCTTGAACAGTTTTGTGTGAGATACTTATTGCTTATTGCCAATACTGTCTGAGACGCTGACATTTTATGACCTCCTTCTCTACTGGGTGCCCTATTATCTACCAGCCGAACGCCAGGTACATCAATCCATCTTTTTGGGCAGGTTGGTGTGTTGGGATGATGATAATCATGTTCGACTTTTGTGCACAGACAGTGTGGTTCTATTTACATGGCCCATTGTGCTCCATCAGGCACAATGGGATGTTATCAGCCTCAGCCAGGCTCAGCCAACTACAATGCTTCATTACCTGTTTGTGTGTGGGTGTGTGGGTGTGCAGGCGGTGCGTGGGCGTGTGTGTGTGTATAGGAGTCGGTGAATTCACAACCAGCACACAATGCTCTATTACATTTCTCTCACAGGACTTCCTTAACATTTCAGCTTGTCTCATTCCCCCACTGAGTGTCATGTTATCTGTCCCTGTCATATTCACTGGGTAGGTACTTTCCCTTTAAGAAGGCACATGCACACAAGCTGATCAAACTTCAGTCACAATTACTCCACCATTATTTATATATATATATATATATATATATATATATATA